>SNQN01000013.1:254257-268636 GCA_008642245.1 Bassia scoparia | reverse complement strand
AAGATAAATAAAAAAAAAAATGAAGGGGGTAAATTAAAGTCGAAACCAATAGGAATGGCTGCCATAAAGCAGACAGGTGAAAGAGACGGCATACTATGAGTTTCTGATACATACACATTAACACATTAACACATACACTGCTTGTAGTCTTATACTACTACTCTTACACTTGTTACTCTCCTATTCGCTTTTCACAAACACACTTCCTCCCATCCACATACAACTTCGGTTCAACCCATGCACCATTGCTGATTTTTATTTTTATTTTTTTAAAAATATATAAATTATAGGCTTATAGCATAAAATTTAACATATCTAAATGATTGATATTATAAGGCAAAAGCTAACGAGCGAGGCGGGGCGTTAGATAAGAAAATTAAAAATGAAAATAAATTAATTACACCCAAAGGTCTCTTGTAGGTTGAGGTATCAATCACATCGGAAGTTGAGGATCGGAGAACGAAATTTACTATATAGAGTAGACTGATACCACAACTTATTAGAGACCTTTTGGGTAGGAGTGTGAGACAAGCCCACACCAAAGAAAATCATTGCGGGCTAGGCTCAGAGTGGACAATTTCTACTAGTGGACTCGTGCACCCAGGGGTGTTACAAATGGTATCAGAGTCAGGGCCCATTTCGGTGTCCTGTCGTGCTTTCGAGGACGCGTGCTTCCTTTCAGGGGTGGGTGACAGGGACTAGAGTTCCATCCCACAACGGAAGTTGATGATAACGAAGTTTACTGTATAAAGTAGATTGATACCTCGACATAATAGAGGCCTTTGGGGTGGGACAAATTCACACCAAAACAAATCCTAGCGAGTTATGCCCCAGAGAGAACAATATCTATTAGTGGACTCGTGCACCTACGAGAGTTACATTTAATCAAGTAAGTTTAAGGGAACCTATAACCTAACTTCATTTTTCAATCCTTCATTGAGGAGACTAACAAAAAAAAAAAAAGCACTTGTGGTGATTAATCACAAGAACTGGCATGAAATCCCTTAAATGAGGCTAATTAACACTAACGTGGCGTTTGGTATGAGGGATTATGGGGTGGGAATGAGATTATTAATCTCAAGTTTCTATAATCCAATGTTTGATAGATGGGAATTAAATTTGAAAATGGGAATGAGAATATTTGGCTCTTATTCTCCATGATTTATTACCTATGGGGGTAGGTAATAAATTGGTGGGAATGAGATTATTTTATTGAAAAGACTAAAATATCCCTACCTATTAATTGATATTATACCTTAAGTCACTTATGAGTTATGAGAGGGTAAATTGATAAATTTTCAATTTAATCCCTACTTTAATTCCACATACCAAACATGAGATTTCAAAATTTTTAATTTTATTCCCACTAACATGCCAAACAAAGGATTGAGATTATTTTATGAATTCCCACCTTTTAATTCTCATTCTCACTCTCACTTTATATTCCCCGAATTCTCATTCTCACATGTCAAACGCCCCGTAAGGGGTGTTTGGTAGATGAGAATTGGAGGTGGGAATGGGAATATTATTCCCATTAAGGCCCAATTTTCATGTTTTGTTATGTTGGAATGAGATTAAATGAGGGAAGGGGAATGGAAATAAAATGGCATGAATTCCCATGTTTTATTACCTAGGGGGGTATGTAATAGACGGGGAATTCAATTTTTTTTGCTTTTTCCTTTTTCTTTTGGAGGTTATGTGAGACGTTTTTTAATCAAGATTAAGATAATACAATTTATTCCCTTATTTATTCCCAAACCTATACCAAACATGGAATTGAAAATATCTTATGAATTCTCACATTTTAATTCCCATTCTCATTTTATATTCCCCAAATTTCCATTCCCACTTGTCAAACGGCCCTAACAAGAATTAAAACCCCACAAATAATGAGCAATTCATGACAAAATTTAGAGTTTCACCAAACCCTAGAAAATTACTACTCACAATCCATAACTAATTCAACAATTTAGATATCATAAAATGTAAATTCAAAGTTAAAATCAACAACAATCAACAATTTGAAACTAATAATCAACTATCAATAACATAACAAGTACCCACAGTTCATTACAATGAAAGAACAAATGAATTAGAGGGGAGAGAAAGTTACTTGAAGTTTCAATGATGAACAACGATGGAGGAAATGCTTCTACAATGCTTCAAACTAGATTACCAAACTAGAAATAACAAGTAAACTTGAGAAGAAATTGAAGTTCTAACTCAACCTAAAGATAGAGAAATACTACTAGAACTAAGCTTGAACTTGAAAGGGTCTGTTTACATTAACTGAAATCAACTGAATTATTTAACTTATGATTAATATTGTTAATTATTCATAGATTATGAGATGGTCCTGATATATTCTTAAAACATTTGTATATCAAATATTGTTATGTATCATATATTGTTAAAGCATTGTACAATATCATATATTGTGACAAGTTGATAACTCATTATATAGACTAGGCTCGGCACAAAAGCTCGTGAACAATATTTTATACTATAAATAATTTATTTATTTTTTTTTAAAAAAAATTATAACTCAAATATTTAAAATATCTAAAAATAAGTATTGTACTCCATTTGTTTCACTAAATTCCTGTCACTTTTACTTTACACGTTTGTCAATGCACAATTTATAAATGAAATATCTGTAATTATACATGAGTAAAAAATTATAAAAACCGGATTTTAATAAACTGCTTATTAATACGATTCTAACAAGTTCACACTTGATTATATTCATTCTTACATATTGACGAGAATTTAAAAGATTCCCACTATTAATGAACAGTTAACACTATTCATTATGACATAAATTTAGTGGAACGAAGATAGTACTGTACTATACTTGTCAAAAAAGTAACATTTAAATATATAATATACATTAATTAGTATTGTTAATATCTGTTAGTATTTTGCTAACTAGTGTTATGCCAACGATTGCATTACTAAATATTAGGTGTGCTATTATAATAATTATTATTGCTGTTAAAATAATTAATATATTAACTATTATTATTATTTATCTTACGATTAATGTGTTGAACTATAGAAAGAATATGGTTAAACAAATTACAAATCAACTTTCATAATGTAATTATAATAGTATTTGTGATTTAAGATTAATTAGTTAGTAAAATCATTAAGTTGAGTTGAGCTGAACTGAACTGAAAATAAGTTGAAGTAAACAAACCCAAAGAGTGAATGAATGATGGTTTGCTTGGCCAAAATCTGCCCAAAAAGGAGCAGAATCGTGCCCCAAACAGTGCGGGCGCGGGTTATGGCTGATAGCTTGCCTACCCGACTTCAAAGCCGCATAAATTTCTCGTCTCTTACCGAAATTGGTTTTATGACCACTCGTTTCGAAACTATCGAGACGTACTTTCACCTCCAATTAAAATTACCTCAATTCGATCACTAGGTAAAAATATATCACCATTTGAATCCACACCTAAGCATGAAAGGTTTCCAAAAGTGCTAAAAAAAGAACCTAAAATATACAAAAACACAGAACTACCCGTGAATCATTAGTGTGAACAAAATAAGTTTAAAACATGCAAAACAACACTATAATGATTAAAAAAACACGAGAAAATAAGTAATAAAATACACCTAAAATATATACAAATAACGACTTATCAATAGAAAAGGTGGATAAAATTGAAGTTAAAATGAATTTTTTTTAAACAAAACAAACATTTAGAAATTTCATTTAAGAAAACACGACAAACGAAAGTGAACAGAGGGAACTTAAGAAGGAACAGGATAAACAGGAGGAACTTAAGAAGGTTATTTGTTAAAAAAAAACCTATATAAAAAAAGAGAATTATTTGCAAATTTGTCTAAAAAGAATTAACCATCAGCACCACCAAATCATTGAAATTTTTAATTTCTTTAGTAACTTAAGGCTCTATTTTTTTTTACCAGCTGAATTGAACTGAACTAAACTGAATTTAACTGAAATGAATATTTTATAAGGGAAAAAATATTAGATTAGATAACTAAACTCATGTACCATAGAAATAAGTCCAAAAAAACAAGATCTAATTAGTGTAATTTTTATGTACAACTAATTGTGCCATATGCGATATCACCATATACGATCAATCTTGTACTACATGATTCATTAAATCHACATGACATGATCACACAGAGTCACTTTTGTATGCATGAATAATTTTGCATATGAATTATTTTGTCTTTTTTTTGAAAGGATAAATTATTTTGTCTTCATCCATAACAAAATTTCTTACTGCGTATATATAAGAATAACTTTGTGGAATAAATAAAAACCTTGTGATGAGTGATGACTCATTACTAGGGTGATTACCGGTTGAACCGAGACCGAGCTTTATTAAGTTCGGCTCGTATTCGTTTAAGTTTTTCCGAGTTTGACTCAAACTCGAAAATTATCAAGTTAAACTTTAACCGAGTGTTAGTCGAACCTTTAACGAATAAGAGGAACTAAGGGCTTGTTTACTTGAACTGAACAAAACTAAACTGAATTGAATTGAACTGATTTTTTTAAAACTGAACTGAACTGAATAAATAGGAAGATTTAAGTTTTGGATTTAAATTCCAAAACTGAACTGAACTGAACAAAACTAATTTTTTTGAAACTGAACTGAACTGAGCAAAACTGAAATTAAGTTTAAGTAAACAGGCCCTAAGTATTATCTTTTATTTTCTCATTTTTTAACTTTTTTTTAATATAAGAAACAATAATCGAGTTTGTTCACGAACTTGCCATAACTCGATTCGACTTATTAAGATTTAGGGCCAATCTGAAACTCCAACCGAGCCACAGCGAGCTGAGCTCGAACTATTCAAAACCAAGCTCATTATGACTCCTTATCATCACCATACTAATAATGTCAAATTAACACCAATTAAATTTTAAGGTTGAACATGAGATTTATAAGATCCTGTTCTCGTTAACTGATTTTTATTGAACCGATCTTATTTTTACTAAACTGAATTGAACTTATTGGTACTGAACTAAACTTATTTTTACTAAAATCTTAACAAATTTCTTAAGGATTGAATTTATTTTTATTGAATTGAACTTATTACTAATGAACTAAATTTATTACTACTAAACTGAAGTAAAATGAACTTATTTTTACTGAAACTTATCTAAAAAAATTGACGAAAACAGGACCTAAAGTAAAATTCAATTTAGATTTATTAATACGGATTAACCCGTTGTATCACTTGTATGTATCATTTTCCTTAAATAATCAATGGAAAAATAAGTCAGAAGAGACTTCTATATTGGGATTTGTTAAGACTTAAGAAGGTAAAAAAAATCAGAAAGAGATACTGAAAAATAAGGCAAAAAAAAGGGAAAATATAATTGCAATGGCTTTTAAGAAGAAGCCTTGGAAAGTGGTTTTAAACTAAGAAAAAGAAAGTGAGATACGAGTAAATAAGAGAGAGATTGAGGGTGGTTTAGTAACTGYGGTAGGAGAGAGAAAGAGAAACACTAAGACAGTATAAAGTTGCAATTTTGCAAAGAAGGAAGGCAAAAGGTTTTTGAGGGAGTTAAATGAATTATAATGAAGGGTGTAACAGCTTCTGTTAACTCACCATCTCTAATTATGGTCCTTTTTAATCTTATTTATTCTTAATTAATTACTCCTTAATTTACTACTTACCACTTCCTACTTGTTTCTTGTACTCCCCAAAAAATCATCAAGATTTCATTTTCATCAAAACCCCATTTCATTTTCAACTTAAAGATTGTTTCTTTCTTCCTTTTTTCCTGGGATAATTTTATATTTTAATACCAATACCAATTATTAAGCTTATGCTGTGAAAAGATTGAAGCTTTCAACTGTTTATCTTTAATGGCGCAGTGTCAGGGTGGTACTCACAGCAATGACAGGATTACTGGTACTGTTTTTCTGGGTATAATTCTGCAATTTTAAAGCATAATTCTGCTAATCTTAAAGTACCCAAATTACATTTATTATTGGTTATGTCTGTTTTTTTAGTGATTTACATTGAAAAATTAAGATTATTTTGGTAGAGTATATTAAAATTGGTACTGAGTGATGATTGATGAAAATTGTAGGTAAAGGAAGTGATGAAACACTGTATGAAGAACTATGGAGGGCATGTGCAGGGCCTCTTGTGGAAGTTCCAAACTCAGGAGAGAGAGTCTTTTACTTTCCTCAGGGTCACATGGAACAAGTAATCTTTTTTAATTTTTCAATTTTTTTTAACTTCCATTTTTTAATTCAACATTTGTTACTTATTTTTATGTTTAATCTTTTGAAACTTGCATTATTTTAATTGTTTTTTTTTGTTTTTGTTTTTGAGGAATTCTGTTTTGTGCTGGAAATTATGGCTGATTTTGGTAGTTGGGTGTTGTTTAATGGTTGTAGTTGGAGGCATCTACAAATCAGGAATTGAACCAACAAATCCCACGCTTTGGTTTGCCTTCCAAAATAATTTGTCATGTTATGAACATTGAGTTAAAGGTAAATTGCCTTTTTTCAATTCCCTTTTTTGGTGAAGAAATTCATGTTGGCACATTCTTGTTTGTTGGTATGAGACAGAAGSAAATTGACTTTGGCAGTTGATCTTTTAAAGTGATTTTTTTTGCTGAATTGCTTAAATTAGGCTGAGCCAGAAACAGATGAAGTATATGCCCAGATAACTTTGATTCCTGAAAAAAATGTAAGACTGTCTGATCACTAATACCTTGTATGTAATGTAATGAAGAATTAGYTGATTGATTTTAACTAGAAGTAGTGGAATTTGGGTTTATGTTGWAGCAAGATGAGCCTAGAAGTCCTGATTCATATCCAGCTGAGCCGCCGAGGCCGAAAGTCCATTCTTTCTGTAAGATACTGACTGCTTCGGATACTAGCACTCATGGAGGATTTTCGGTCCTTCGCAAGCATGCCAATGAATGCTTGCCTCCTCTGGTAATTTTGATAACTGGGCTTAGTAGTTTTTTAGGCCGTGTTGAGTTGGGTTGTTACTTATGTTGCTATAATTTGACTTGTTAAGGATATGAGCCAGCCAACTCCGACGCAGGAGCTCGTTGCCAAGGATCTTCATGGATATGAGTGGCACTTTAAGCATATATTTAGAGGTATTAATAAACCTTAGAACGTTTTGCTTCTGTTTGTTTGTGATTTTAATTTTGCTTGGAGAATATGTACTCCATCTGATCGAGAATATAAGTCGTTTTTGCTCTTTCCACTCACATGAAGATGCTAGTAGAATAATGATCAAGTTAGTTTATTGTAAATATGAACTTTAAAACTAATTTCTGAAAGGTCCCAAGTGATATGTGCCATCTCTACTGATTTTGTTCAGGTCAGCCGCGTAGGCATTTATTGACGACTGGGTGGAGTACTTTTGTAACTTCTAAGCGTTTAGTTGCYGGAGATGCATTTGTTTTCTTAAGGTATTGTGGTTGGGGCTTTTTTCGGTTGTTATTACTTGGGGAACTAAGCTGCACTTGTTTTTGACAGCTAAAAGCTCATCACTTACCATATATCATGTAGAGGTGATAATGGAGACTTGCGAGTTGGTGTTAGGCGGCTTGTAAGACAACAGAGCCCTATGCCTCCCTCTGTTATATCCAGCCAGAGTATGCATCTTGGTGTTCTTGCTACTGCACGCCATGCCGTGAATACCAGTACCATGTTCACTGTTTATTATAAGCCAAGGTTGGGCACTTTATCTGTTGTGGAGATTGTGTGTTTGAATTGGTAAAACCTGAATTTCTGTGATCATAACGATTGTATTTTTCTCCAATTCTCCTCTTAACCCTTAGGTCAAGCCAATTTATTGTTGGTCTAAACAAGTATCTTGAGGCTGTGAACCATGGATTCTCCATTGGCATGCGCTTTAACATGAGGTTTGAAGGAGAAGATTCCCCCGAGAGAAGGTATGCTTTGCTCTTTGCGTTATAGGTTATYAGGGGCTTGACTTGAAATTCATGAAATTTACAATYTATTCTTAATGCTTAGGTTTACTGGCACCATTGTTGGGGTTGAAGAYGTTTCTCCTCAGTGGTCAGGCTCTAAATGGCGGTCACTGAAGGTTGAATTTAAAATGATAGACATGACTAGAAGGATTGGCCTACTAAGATCTTCTTTTTTTGATTCTATTTTCTCCCCTCGTTTCTTCTTTAGGTTCAATGGGATGAAGCTGCTTCATTTCAAAGGCCCGATAAGGTATCCCCATGGGAAATYGAACCCTTTGTTGCTTCTATTCCCGTGAATCCTCCACCACCACCACAATCAAAGACCAAGAGATCCCGGCCTACTGATCTGTCCATAGCCGGTGAGAAAGACTTTATATGTTTTTCAGATCAGTCRGATCATATTTACTGTTGTTCAAAATTATTCAATTCCATTGTGATGATTTCAAATGTTTGAATTRTAGAAGCCASTGGTGGTGGTTCTGCTGCATCTAACTTTTGGTATGGATCAGTCAACACCCCCAACTTYGGTAGTCCTACGAACCAGCAAGAYAGGATTTGGACTCCAACTCATGAAAAAAATTCATTTAGGTTATTTGCCGACAACAAAGATGACAGTAGAGCTTCATCGGTTCTGTCATGTTCAACTCCACTGGGCTATTCTTATCTTGTACCTTCAAAACCTAGGAGTGATCACTTAGAGCAAGTGAATAATGGTGGAATATCAGCTGGAAGCTGTAGGCTGTTCGGAATTGAACTGAGAAACAGCCCTTGTGTTGCTCCTATCCCAGAGAATGTGTCAGTTGGTCCTGAGAATCTGTCAAACGGGGCCAAAATAACGGAAACAGTTGATGGAATGTCTGATGAGGTTCAAGCTACTGAACTTGGGGAACCTCTAAAAGAGCAGAATCTTTCTGATTCGTCTCAAAAGGAAACTGAAGCTAAGCAAATTTCTCAATCTTCCACAAGGAGTCGCACTAAGGTGATACATTAAGGAGTATAATTTAACTTGCACGAATCTAATTAGTCTTTATCTAATTGTATGGGTATCCTATATTTTGTATGTTCCTAACTCTGCGTGCATGGTACCATTGCATTTTGGTATGTTCGGAAAGGTTCAAATGCAAGGTGTTGCTGTTGGCCGAGCTGTGGATTTGACGGTATTAGAGGGATATGCACARCTTGTAGGTGAGCTAGAAAAAATGTTTGATATCAAGGGTGAACTTCAAACCCGGGATAAGTGGGCTGTTGTTTTCACTGATGATGACGGTGATATGATGCTTGTTGGCGATGATCCCTGGCAGTAAGTCCACTACTACTACTACTACAAATAACAGCATGTATGCTCTTTAAGATTCTTATCATTTTAAAACAAAGAATTAAAGTATGTTTGTCATCTCTTTTTTCCCAGGGAATTTTGCAAGATGGCGAAAAAGATCTTCATTTACTCGAGCGATGAAGTGAAGAAAATGAGTAGCATAAGAAGCAGGTTGTCTTCACCATCAACAGACGATGGCACTGTACTAAGCATGGGAAACGAGCAAAAGTCCGATGGTTGCGACTGACGGTACATTAGGTAATTTCACGTCGTCATTTTGAAGAGGGTAGAACTCCAACTTGCTAAAAAAAAGCCTAAAACCCTTCTTAATACCTAGACCTAGTCGTTGGTGCTAATTGTGTATAACTTGACTTGCTCGGTACCGTAATTTGGTGTGCCCTTTTGGTTTACCACGTTGTAATATATTTGGGATGAACCTAATTATGCTTTTGACGATTTGGCGAGTGGAAAACTTTGATTTAAACATGTTTTATCATGTCATTATCTTCATCATCTCGAACCTCTAATCTCGAATTAAACAAAACAAAACAAAACAAAACACTTGTGATCATTGTGTATGGTTAGTGTTAATCTCATTTTCAGTTGGAAAAACTGTTGATACTACAAAATGAGGTTTTGCATGATGATTTGGTACGATGTTTAGGGGAGTATATTCAAATGTTTGGTGTGCGTGACTTTTGCGTCAACAAGACATGGAATTCTAATGGTATAACCACTATTGTAGTGTGTTTTTTGTCCCATATTTGAGGGCAAGAATGTCTTTTACTTTGACTAATATGAAAGGAGTGAGAGGAAATAAAGGATTATTGTGGCTTGTAAAAGCTGGGAAAATCTTTGTGAAAGGGACATCAAAAGATACGAAATTTACTCCTAGTATTTTTATTTTATTTTATTTTATTTTATATTTTGGTTTGGGAAAAAAATAAAATGAATTCTGCGATGTTTGGAAAAGAAGGAACCTCTCATGAATGAATGAGCATTCAATTGTTTCGAGTTGTCATTATTGACTACTGCTTAGGCATTTATGCAGAATGTATGGGGTWTCCATTTTACTCTTATGTCCCTGATTTTAGTTCGGACGATATTATGTGAATAATTGTGTGACACGTTYTAAACATAGAGTCTCGASGTTATATGTAAAGTTAAACATATTACGGGGTTATTATCTAGAATTAATTATAAGAGTCTACTTATACTTACTACTGTTACTAGTCTATTAGATATTTTGTAATTTTATCTATGGAGTACTAGCTATCTTTAATACTTTTTTCATTTTTTTAGGTGCAACATTTATGTCAAAAAAAAAAATCGTATTAATTGGATAATTGTTTCATTTTCCTTTCCAAATGCAGTTTATCTTTATTTCTTTCTTCTCTTCGTCACATATTTCTCTCTCTTCGGGGTCTCTCAAATGTTGCATCTTGCAAAAAATAAAATAAAAATGGACTAACTAAATTTATTGTGTTTGGTTATTAATGGATTGGGAAAGAAAGGCAATAACTTAGACGAAAGAAGTTTTTTAGGGATATCAAATTATCAATGGGGTTTTGAKAWACGCACAATCCTCTTTGTTATGCACATWGTCCCAACAAGTGATATCATAAGATGCTTTGATGAATATTGTGCGCATATCAAAGAGTATGTGCATATATCAATACCCCATATCAATGGGGCATGACCCCATGGCAAATTAAAAGTAGACTTATACTCATACAACAAATCATTATGTTTTTGTCTTTAGGACTTGTTTACATTGCGTGAATTGAAATAAACTAAACTAAACATGTCGTCATACTTGAAATTTTAAAGCCAAAGGGCATTTGCAAAGGATAAGCAATTAAGCACATAACATCACAATTTTTTATTTTTATTTTTTTTTTTTTTACAGTAAGGTAGACGAGTGATCCCTACACAAATTCTATCTCAGGAGTCGTGTAGTGGGGGAAGGGGAAATCCCCAGCGTACACTGGGGGTAAGAGTCGATCTCGTGACCTTGATCACGGGAGATGAATTGTCGTACCACTGGGATAACTCTCAACTCTTTAACATCACAATTATTTGCTAAGAAATTAGACAATATTCTATAATTAGGGGGGAATGAAGTAGTATCATGAATTGAGGGAAATAGAGACATGGCAATATGGTTGATTTACTTGATTAGATATTTGGATAACTTGTGACAAAATTTGGGACGTACCCTTGTTGGAATTTCATTTTAAGTAGTCTCTTGGATAACATTATTTGCAATTGAAATTTATTTTCAAAATAAAAAGAATATAAAAAATACTTCAAAATGGGCAAAGATTGAGATGAGGAGTGTATGGGAAGAACATGAATGAGTTCCCATTTAGGCCATTAGGATTGGTCATGTAGTCGAGATGTTGTCAAATGAGGTAATCAATTTCATGCGAGTACAAGACAAAAGCAAACATTTTTGCATGGTGCACATTCTAACTAGTACTTCATGTTTTTTTGTTAAGGGAGAGAAATAACAATATTAACCCCATACATCCCCCCTTAAAAATCCAAGTGTGCAACTGTAGGCGAATAGTCGTACTTTCTCTATTCCATGAAATTTATGTCATTTCGTCCAACCGTTACAAATGCTTTTGCTTCTGTTCAATATATAATGACCGAAGCGAACTTTGGTTGGTTAATATGATCCGTTCATCGTTGGTCGGCAAGTATGATGGTCTCCCCCCTTAAAAATCCAAGTGTGCAATTGTAGGCGAATAGTCGTACTCTCTTTATTCCATGAAATTTATGTCATTGCTATTTTTTTACCTTTGCTTATATACAAGTAGCATATTTTGCATGCTATGTGTGTATGATATTGTCGATTTCATTTTTTTTATCATAATTTTTGTAATACATGTTTCATTTTAATTTCAACATGCCTAGCATGATAAACAAAGGGTAGAATTCATTTTCTTTCAATGCATATTAATTGAAATTTCAAATTTTATTCCATTCTTAAACTTATTTAAAATGGTAAGAATAAAAGATTATTTCATTAAAAACATTTAATCATTGAGGGTAAAAATGTGTTTTTGAAGGGGGGACACCATCTTCCTCCCCTTCACTTATATAATAGAGATTTGATAGTTAAATATTTTTATTTATATATTTACTAAAAAAATAAAATAAAAATTAAATATTTTTCAAGTTTTTATTAGGACATATCAAACAAAAGCACACATGATTTTAGATGATTTTATTTATTGGTCAATAGTGTTAGTTTCTTAATGGCATGAACATTATGGAACGTAAGAAGTATAATTTTGTATAGATTTAAGAGTAATTGTTCGAGATATTGTTTGATTTAAGAGTAATTCGACAAAGTTTAAGTATATCACCTTGTCAATTGATTTTCTAAGGACTAAATTTCATCATTAGACAAAATTGAAGTATATCACCAATGTCTATATTGTACAATTTTTTCTCGTAATGCTACATACAACCCTTCCTCACGTGATAATGTAGTGGATAATAAAAATAAAGGAATTAGTCTTTTTAAAAATAAATAAATAAAAATAAAATAATTAAAAACAAAATCAAAATATCGAGTGAAATATTAGTGGGGGATTGTATAGAATAATTTGTCATATATCACCTAGTCAGATTGGGCCTGGTACTGGGCCGGAAAGGCCACAGAATGAAACATTGGTCAGAATAACTGTGAATTAGCCCACTTTCAGACTGACAACTTACAATTTTGAAGCAGAAATGTGGTCCCTTTCTTTGGGTCTAGTCTAGTTACACTGGCCCAAATATTTATAGTCTGGCGTATTGGGCCTTATTTATGATTGTTCCTGGTCTTAAACTCTTAATTATATGATTAACTATATTCCCAGAGGAAGGGATTTGAATTTTGGAACGATGACTTCAACCATATCTTTATTACTTTATAGCCTGTTTGGTTTTATATTAATAAAGGAAAGGAAGAGAAAACAAAGGAAAAGAAAATAAAAGGAATTCAACTTATTTTTCTACATTTGATTAGACATTAATAAATGAATGGAAGGAAAGAAATAAAAATTAAGTTTATTTTCTCTTTTCTTCCACAATCTCCCAATTTCGGGAGGAAAGTAAAGGAAAAAAAATTGTAAAGAAATTTTTATGTCAATTCCTTCCGGTTCTTTTCTTTCCTCTCCTTATGTTTTTAACCAAATGACGAAAAGTATCATATTTACTTCCACTTTTCTTTTTTTCCTACCATTTCCTCTTTATCAAACATGCTCTTAATCCATGTGGTCAGAGATTCGAATCCTCGTAAAACTTCGCAAAATATTTATGATAACTATTGCGCAAAGTTTTATCTCGAAGAAGTCGAACATTTCTATTAAATGGAGCTATGTAGACAGTGAACTACATGGAACAATCAAGAATGTGTGTGACCTAYTCTATTCAATTACGGTACTGTGTCGAGGACGTCGACGGCGGAACTTGTACCATGCCACTAGTCGTCCCTGCTTTTGATCATGATTCATAAATGTATGTGGGTTGTGCTTTCGCTGTATCATCGGGCCACAAATCATACGGAGTGAGGTACTCCGATCTATGATTTTATAAATAAATGAAGGCGTGTTTGACGTAGTTCTTTAGGTAGTTTTTAGCGTTCTGACTAAATTAAAAAGTTATTACGTTAAGTTTATTACTATTCGGCAAGATAGAGCGTTAAACGCTACTTTTTTTCAAACGCTAGTAAAAGTAACGTTTTAGCTTTTAACGTTTAAGTTAGAAAAAAAACTACTTTGTAATTAATTTTCTTCTACTGTAAATATAATCATTACTAGTGTCAAATACTTAATAGCTTTTCAAATACCCGCTATTTTCTAACTTTTTAACTACCCGGTATTTCTATAGCTAAAAACTATTTACACCGCTAGCTACTATTGCGAACACGCTCGAAATCGCTTTCACACGCTTGGTTGTCCGGTAGTTCATAGCTCAACTTCGGTACTATATCTGTCTCTTATACACATCTGCTAGCTACTATTGCGAACACGCTCGAAATCGCTTTCACACGCTTGGTTGTCCGGTAGTTCATAGCTCAACTTCGGTACTATATGCTACTAACTAAAAAAAA
>SNQN01000013.1:190606-253917 GCA_008642245.1 Bassia scoparia | reverse complement strand
TTTTTTTACGTATTAATGATTCTAATTAATTCGAATATTGTCAATTGCGTGTAGAAAATGAGAGTCGAGTAATTATTTTATCAATAAATTGAGAGTAAGAAAGCAAAATGCAGGGGACTCAATTATTGTATGTTAAAGTGTTGATAATTTGGATAAATATACTAAAGGTGATCAACATTAGTTTGACCCGTCAATCTAATCTGTGTTGAAAAAGTGTGGACTTTGCGCAACTTAAAACATCCATTTTAATTAAAAAGTCTGCTTTGACCCGTAAAACAAGACTTTTTTTTTGACGGATTGGGACAAGGCTCTTTATATACAAGCTCGACCCGACCATTTGATGATCTCTAAAATATACTCCTAATGTGTATAATTAGGCAATTTTGTTGCGCTTTGAGATGCCTAATGATTCCTTTGTCTTGATCACAGAATTCGGTCTATTGAAGTTAAGTGAATGCAGCAACATGCCATACGTGCATTTTCAAGGACTCAATGTTTATTTGTCATTTCGATCATATTCTTAATTGGAATAATCAAGGTTATTCTAGGGTCAAGAGCTTGCTANAATATTACTATTTGTATGTCAATGTAATTAATCATTTAATCTCTTTGTCGAGAGATTCAATTGAAAAGAAAAAATTASATCAAAATTTGAAAATCATAATAACTCACCGCCATTGTTAATWTGAAACTGTACCCAATTACATAAATTTTTTTTCTAATTGAATATTTGTTTAATATAAATCTTTAAATTGAACGCACGCATCGCGTGCTTATAGTGCTAGAGGTGATCAACATTAGTTTGACCCGTCGATCTAATCTGCGTTGAAAAAGTGTGGACTTTGCGCAACTTAAAACATCCATTTTAATTAAAAAGTTTGATTTGACCCGCAAAATAAGACTTTTTGTTTTGGCGGGTTGGGGGGCAAGGCTCTTTAGGGGTGAAACTAAATCGATTTAAAACCGAATACCAAACCAAACTGAACCGTATTAAAAATATGGTTTGGTTTCTTAAAAATTTTGGAGCGGTTTGGAGTCAAATTTTCTGAAAATTCAGTTTTCGATTTGGAGTCGGTGTGAGAGAGGAAAACCGAACTCCAAACCGCACACCGATTTATTAAAATGGCTTGTTTTAATTTAGGTCCAATGGCCCATTTGCCCCATTAACTCTCCAAAATTTAACTTTTTTGTAAAGTTGTTATTCTATTTGAAACTTTGTTTGGACTTAATTTGAATTTGTTATTTGTTAATTCATTAGAAATTTTAGGCGTTATTTAAATGTAACTTGTTATTGTAGCTAAATTGAATTAAAATACTCAAACCAAACGTAATTTGTTATTGTAGCTAAATTGAATTAAAATTTCGGTTTGGTTTGGATCGAAGGACTAAAAACCGAATTTTTTTCGTTCGGTTTGGTTTGGAGCGAAATACATTTTGGTTTGAATTTGGAGTGAAATTTTAGAAACCGAAATAAAATGGTTCAGATTTGGAGTTAGTCATACTCCAAACCGAAAACCGAGCTTTCACCCCTAAGGCTCTTTATATACAAGCTCGACCCGACCATTTGATCATCTCTAAAATATACTCCTAATGTGTATAATTAGGCCATTTTGTTGCGCTTTGAGATGCTTAATGATTCCTTTGTCTTGATCACAGAATTCGGTCTATTGAAGTTAAGTGAATGCAGCAACATGCCATACGTGCATTTTCAAGGACTCAATGTTTATTTGTCATTTCGATCATATTCTTAATTGGAATAATCAAGGTTATTCTAGGGTCAAGAGCTTGCTAMTCACTGAATTTTTAATAACTACTATATCTTGCATGATCTTTGACAATTTGACATGTATAACCCAAATATATTTTTAACCTATAAAATATGTATTGAAAATCGTAAAAAATGCTTCAATGATGCGTTAATTAAAAAACACGAGAAATATAAATTTCAATCGCGAATTGTATGAGATTAAGGTTTTGATTGATTGGTTGAATCATGGATTGATATAAAAATTAAAACACAATTTTATTAGAAGTGTACTCCGTAACATGTTTCATTTATAAATAAAAACACAAGGGGCAAATCGGTAAATCTACTCGATAGAGCTTAAATACATGCATCAATTATTGAATAGTATGGTGAATTTTCAACTGTTTGACTTAATACAGAAGATTGATAACAATTATATATTTTCTCAACAATGAGGTTTTTTTTTTGACAAGTTTTAATCTTATAACCTTACCTAGTGTACAAATTACTCCATAATTCGTATATTTATTAATTTTTTAAATCATGCTTATATTTCTTAATTATCGAAATTTAATCAATTCTTGCTATTCTTAATAATGTCCTCAATACAAGTATAATTCTTTGAATTCATATAAAATCAATATTCATTCCTCAAAACTTTATTTTAGATTACTCTTGATGTATTTTTATCTATTTTGTCACACATGAGACATTCAAATAAAAAATAAAATAAAAGAATAGAAAAGATGAATATAATCAGTTGCGGCATTCTATTTTCTCCACTCTTTGTGTATCCACTCGATTCACCCTTTGGACTAATCCGGATTTGAGGTTCAAATCTGGGTGGTTATGTTCCAATCCTCTCTCAATTGTTGTTGCGAAAGATCGAATACGTATTCTTCATATCAACTACAATCCCAATCACTACTACACCAACAGTTAATTGATTATTTTCTCCGCTTTTTAGTAAAGCTGGGAAAATATAAGTAGATAAAAATGTGTTTCATGAAATTAATTTCAAGTGCAACAAATCGGTCCAAAACTTCGGTAGACCTCATTTTCAGTTTTGGATTACGCGTTGTTGCGTCAACATAATCAACCCTAAAATTTCATCTTTATTATTATCATGCAATGCAACACTATTAAAGTTAGCTTTGATTTAGACTCCTAATTAAATCACTTAACCGACAAAAAAGTAGCAAGCAATGACATACCAATTCYCATTTCTAGCTCATATGACCACTTATTTTCTAACAAAGTAAATGATGAGAATTGTTGCATAGTTTTGATTCAAAGGCTATCATTATTCATTAATCTACAATAATGTCAATTCTTTATACGTATAAAGATACTTCAAAAATGTGTATGTATGTATGACTTTTTAAGATGTAGATATAAAATTAATCATTTTATGTGGTATGGTTTCTTTCAGGGTTATGACTTATGATAGCATTTGTGAAAGGAATCCTAAATATGTCCGAAAATTAAATTTACGGAGTAATTGTCAACGAGTTCCTCTTTTCTAAAACTCACTTTAAATGAAGAAAATAAGGTGTTTATTGAAAAAACTTAATTTGACAATACCTAGTGTGTATACTAGAAATGATGTTTGATTTTCGTTTAATTTAACCCCTTGTAAGAAAATTAAATTTAAATTTACACCACCTTGATCATAAGTCATCTTTCCCCTCTAGAGAAAATAATGAAAGAAAAGGAGGAAGATTCAACAATACATTCTTAGTGCACAACTTAGCATTGCTACTATTTTTTCGTATTTGATATTTGAAACAGTATTCTCTAATCAATTTAAGTGCAACAAAACACTAAGTTACGAAGTTTACTCGACGTGTGTGTATAATATATATATATTATATATATATATATATATATAATATTAATATATATATATATATATATATGTGGATCCAATGAAAGAACCTTAAAATGAGAAGGTGAGAAACAATCTGGCCTGATTTTTAAGATGGACGCTTAGGATTGCATAAGTTTAAGTGAATGTGCACGAATTTTCCATGAATTGCCATTTTTAAGAATTGCACATTTATGTTAAAAATTAGCACATTACTTTTTGGTGAAATAAATCTTGACCTTCCATTCAAAATCCAACCACAAGATTGCTTCTCACGCTTCTATTTTAAGAGTTCTTCTATTGATCCTAAATCATAATATATATATATATATATAATATATATAATATATAAATATATATATAAATATATTATATAATATATATTATATAATATAGGAATAGGATCATGTGAAAACACAACCTGAAGTGAAAACTAAAAACTTTTAATCTTGACCGTAGGATTTGGAGATGACGGCGATTTAATCAGTATATACTTGTATTTCAACTGGTACATGAAGGTTAAAGGGGTACACGTTACTGTTCATCAATAGTACTGAAAGTTTTGTGTATCCCTTACTGCTTGTATGTACCCCTTAAAATGCCTAAAAGGTACCCACGTTTGGTTGTTCACGTTTTCATATAACAGTTAGTCACGGATCCTGACTTATTATATATATATATATATATATATATATATATATTTGCTTCAAAATTCTTTTAATCAAAAGCTCAAAGTAGGAAATACAATAAGAGGGAAGGGGCTACATGATTGTTTAAGATGAATACGTGAGTTCATGGTAATGTGTAAAAGAAATAGTGAATTTGTGTTCCATAAGAGGTTAAATCAACATTACATGTTAGTACTTCGTATATGCTTTTTTAATGACAAAGTATGCCTAGGAAATTTTGATTTTCGTTATGTGTAATATTGTGTGTTTTAATTTTCTTAAATAGCGAAGTTCTCAATACTTGTATACGAAGTATAAACAAATTACTTTGCACCATCCTCATAAGTCATCTTTCCCTTCTAGGGACCGGGAAAACTCCTAACATTGAGGTTTATATTGACAAGTCTTGCTCCAACGGCCAATTACATTGTCACACTATATATCACCTTTTGTGTCATGAAATCATAACAATAGAAACTACTCGTAGTATTCATACTTACACTGTTCCACATACTAAAAATAAATAAATAGTCAGAACTTAAGCGTTAGAATTATAATGTATAAGATTTTAGTTCTCTATTCCTATAATTTGTTCAACTCTATTTCATAGAGCCTTTTATACATAGCATACTACGTTGTACAAGTTTTTTTTGTTTTTGTTTTGTTTTGTTTTGTTTTTTTCTTTTTATCTATGTCGATGTACGAAGTAGATGAATTGGTTCATATTACACAATACATATTACTTGTAAAATTGGATAATAAACATAAATATAAATAGTTYAATTAATTTAGAAGCCCACCAAAAAGGACATTTATTCAGTGGTCTAATCAACTTTTTTTTGGTTAAGAATGGTCTAATCATTTAATTATGGTGAGATAATCTAACAAGAGGCTTGTGTATATGATCAATGCATACATCACAAAAACCATTTAAAAAGTCAATAAATTTAGAGAGGCCCGCGAAAAAGGACAAAAAAAAAACCCCTCCTAAAAAAAGGTCCATTTTTTTTTTCTTGTACACTCAAAAACACCAAAACCCCATTTCTCATTTTTCACAAGTCATCACTGACTTTTCTTTTCTTTCCTTTCCTTTCATTGCTCTCTTCAACCTCAACTACTGTATTTCTCCTTCACAGTTCACATTCTCACCAGAAAAAAACAGCAACACAAAACAATGGAATCTGAGTTGTTAGAAACAGAGCAACACTCAACAACAACAGTTCCAACACTGCAATTATTCTCACTACCRTTCCTGAAATCATCGCAGTACTCAGGAAACCTCACTTCACCACTTCACACCTCGGCATCAGTGCCCTTCAGTTGGGAAGAACAACCTGGGAAACCGTTGCCTTGTCTCACCCTTGCTCTCCCTTCCAACAACACGGACAGCAACACCAACAACAAAGACAACAACAAATGCTTGGAGTTGCCTCCCAGGTTGCTCAACGAGGTTAAATTTACCAAAACACCCTCCCCCACAACAGTCCTGGAAGGGCCTTACACCTGCAAAATCTCATCTTCATTTGTTGGAAAGTCTTCTTCTTTCAGGTTCCTTAGAAAAAAGCAAGGGTCTTTTGACGGGATGAGTGCCCTTAGTTTGGGGGGCAGTCGTGGAAGCAGCCCTGAAAGAGGCTTGCTTGGCACTATGGTGCTCACTCGCAGCAACAGCTGTAAGAGAGATAAGGGCTTGTTTGCCTCTTGGAAAAAAAGAGGCAGTAATAAGAGTGAAGTTCATGTTCATGGGGGCAATTTCGTCTTTCCAAGTTCACTCTCCGATGATGGTGGTGGTGCCACCACCGCCGCCACCACCACCGCCGCCACTACTGGCGAAGACTGCGGTGGCGCAGCTACTGTTAAGGTTGCCAAAACAACCAGGAAGGCCAAAKCTCTTGGATTGACACCAAAGAAGTCTCATTTCTGGGTAAGTGTATCTTACTTTACTACTACTATTACTATAAAGATTACTGCTTTTTATTAAACAGTTGTTTGACTAACATTTGAGTTGCTTTTATGTTTGAATTTGTCTTAAAAAGATCAGAATTTTGGGTTGTGTTTTTTTTGATTTCTTGGGTTGATGACAAAGTTGTCAGAAATGTGACTGTCATGCTAAATATGGCCTAAAGTAGCAGAGTGTGCATTACTTTTAGAAGATACAGTTTATCAGTGAATGATTTAGCAAAACTTTGCCTGCGAAAAATTCTTAACAACTTGTTTTAAGGATACAAATATAAAAATAAAGAAAAAAAAATATATAAGAGGAAAGTAGGTGATTGGATGTTTTAGCATCCTAAGTTCCTAACTTACTGTATGTTTCACCTACTCTGAACTCAATGATAGAGTAGAATCATCACTCTTTAAATTGTGAATCAGTCAACAATTTAATTAACATGACAATTACTTCAGGCAATGAAGCATAGTTCAGAGTACCATTACTCTAAAGTTTTAAGTGAGGTCAATTAGCAGTAATTTATTACAAGAAATAAGTTCTGAAAAACATAGCGCTATTGCATCATTGTAAGTTCGCCTTACACGATACTTTTTTAAATCCTAAACACCGATCTCTCACATTAAATTTTTTGAAAAAGGGGAAAGAACAAATATTCATTTGTCTGATGGGGAGTTGTTTGAGAATGCATGATTTGTTGTGCCCTTCATACACTGACCATTTGATGATCAACAGCCAAATATGTCATTCCTTTTGTGGACCAAAAGTATTTTGTATTTGTTTTTTTTTTTTTTTTGAATAATTAGGCTCAATTTATCAAGTGAATGTACATCATACTAGCAATTAAGCTCATTATAATATATGCATTAAACTGGACTTCATATTTGTGGATAAGAAAAGGTCAAAGTGGCTCAATGCTCAATTAGCAGTTTGAAGATTGGATCAGAACAGAGAAGACCTGTCAGCTTTTTTTTTGTAAGTCTGTCTGCAGTTCAGACATTAATGCAGAGAGGATATAGAGTCTTATTATGTCCAACTATTATGGGGGTACTAACTAGGAATAGGAAGAACTAAGTTTCACATTTCTTAAGAGAGAATAAGAGCAATAACATGTATATCAGTTCATAAGTTGTTGCTAAACAATTAATCACTTGCCCGCTATGCCGCTACTCTTCATCATCATGGTATGATCTTTGCATATGGAACATGTTTGTTGATCTAATTTTGGGTCCGTTTACTTCGACTAAAAACAACCGAACAAAACTGAAATGACTTATTCATAAGAGAGGAATTGGTTAAAAACGGCTGAAAGAAAAAAAGAAGCTGAAGTTAATGCCTTCTGTATTGCCCCCTGCTAACACCAATCTTTACAATCGATAGTTTTAGTTCTGTTTGATAAATTTAGCTCATTCGAAACCCAAATGGTCGAAAGTCGAAACTACCTTCAATCTTGGTGCACCAGTTCTTATGTGCACTTAGATAGTGAGAGTGAGACAGGAGTAGGATCAAATTATTTTGTGGGTAAAAATCATGGTCATTATGTTTGTATCAGTCATTGATTACTAACAAACTCTTGCCTAAGTGGGTGGGTGGTAAGGCTAAGCTATAGCAGTGTGAAGTAAAATGAACTAGATAAATCATAATGACACAAACAGTGCTTCATTTAGGGGTCATTGCTAACCACTTTTCTTTTCATCTTTGGAAATCTAACTACCAAAATCAAATTGGCAATCAACAGATTTGAACTGTTCACACAAATAAGGTATGTCAATTTGTTGAAGTTTATCTTTGTCCAATCATTATCAAGGTGGTTTATTCCTAATAAAATTATACCCTAATTTCACTACCTCACTACAAAACCTTATTTTCCTAGTTTAGAATCTTTTTCTTAAAGAGAAAAAAAAAAAAACACTCAGTAGAGGTTTAGGTTTCTCTTCCTCCACTTTCTTAGGTTCGTAAAGGTGGGTAGAAGGAAGGGAAGGGAAGAAAAAAGAGCGAAGCAAAAAAAAAGAAAAGTCAAGAAGGTCTTCTCTCCTTTATCCGAAACACATCCTCTTTTTTACTTCTACCTTCCATCCCGTTGAATCTTTTTACTTTACAGATGTAACTCCTAACTCTTACAAGAAGTTAAAACTTAAAAGACAATACTCGCACTTTATCTTGTACATTATTAAAAAAATCATTTATATAAAATGTGCCGAAATCGTTTCTTTTGATCTACTAAAATCAAATGTGGGGCCATTAATATTTGTCCTCGGTTAATATCATGTATTCATGTGCAAGCATTGATTTAGTTATGATTAATATAAATCTAACAATGGGCAACAAACGTTGCTTTAGTGAGTCTCTAAGTATGACTTTTCCTTAGGGGGGGCAAAAAGGGCACAAATGTACAAAATGACTACAATGATCAATGCAATGTTAGCACCATCTAATGCATAAAAAGACCGCCTTWAAATGGTCCTACAAATAACAATACCATCACTCCATCATCATACTGTCACACTCACTAGATTTTTCATTTAGGTTATAAGTTACAACTACTAATATATTTATTATTAAGGCATAATTGTACTCAATTTTCCATAATCAATGAGCCATAAGGGCCCCCCTTTGGTAAAAAAAAAAAAAAAAAGGAGAGAGAAAAGGATCACAATGCATAGAATAATATAAGTAGGTCTTATTGAGATTTCATTTGTTTCTTACACTATATTGTAAAAGTTGGTTAAGATCAATTATGTTTACAATCAATGTAATCTTTGTGTTTGTCTTATGTAGTATACTAGCAAGTACGACTATTTGGCTAACACTTAGATATCTAATCATGRGAGGGAGGTCAAAATTTTGTAATTTCACTKTTTTTTTAGTGYATAGAAAGCCACAAAGGCGAGAATGAAAGTCGATTCTGTGATTTTTCTAAAACGGAARGAGAGTTCTAACTAACGAAGCTACCCCTTACTCTTTTGTAATTCCACTTTATWAWTGGTTAGATAACGTCTTTATTTCACAATTAGATAACTAACAATGACACAAAACCTTCTCTTATCACAAAAATTGCCATCAGAAAATAGGAAGCAGACCTTTCATTAAAGAGATAATTCTCTAGTTCTTATCTGAGTAYWAAATGGTCCTTTTATTCTTTCATGTCAATTCTATTTCATCATTATAGCAGTAAGTACTTTTAGTAGAAATTTAGAATATCATATTGTTGATTGCTTTAAAGCTACATTTTAAAGTTAAGGGAGGGAATTTATTTCTTTTTTCCTTTTGAGATCAATTCAGTAGGTTTTTCTTCCATTAATAATTAATTAATTATTTATTTAATATTTAGCAAAAATAGTCATGTTTTCTGCCTTTTCTTTACAATTAGAAGCAACCAGGCAAAGTTCTTTTTCTTTTATGCAACTTTAACACAAAAAAGAAAAGGAGAGAACAACTACTCATGCATGAGTCATGACTCACGACTTTCGAATTTGCAACAACTTGAATTGAACGTGGTATTATATTATCAAATTGCATTTTTTCATAATTCAATAATATTTCTCTTTTTTTTTTTTTGCTCTATACAATATAAAGTTGAAAATTTATGTCAAAATTATGCATGTATCGAAAATTGAGTTGTATATATACGAGTACTTTTTTCGTTTAATGATTGAAACCTTTCGACGTGATTATAATAACAAAACTAATACAGAGCAGAATATGATTCTATGACCCTTATTTTACACCATAGCATCTTTTACTCGTATTTGGTATCAGATTTAGCAATCATTGATCTCATTATTAATAGTTTGGCAAATATCATAAATTCACAATTGTTTTAATGTTCTGGTTTATTATTTTGAAGTGTTGCATTCTACATTTCTGCTGTGAGATTTCTTATACTGTAAAGAGAAGAATATGAATATACTGTACTATGTAAAACATGCATGAAAGTTAAATTAAATGAACATTCTCTTGTTTATGTAAACAGGCAACCATAGTTTGGCAAACATTATAAATTCATAATTGTTTTAACGGTTATGCTAATTGCAGCCCTAAGAACTACATATAAGCCATAAATAAATTACTTAAAATAGTAATAAGTTGTGAATTCAAGACCAAATAATGTATTAATCGATGTAATAAATGATTAATTATTGCATATTATTTCTAGTTTTAGTTTCTTATAATCAGCTCTTAAAGCTACATATAGCTTTTTTTTTTCCTTGTTTTAATGTTCTGGTTAATTATTTGCACTTTACAAACCTCCAAATTCGCGTTCCTCTTCTCACATAAAAGTCATAACACGAAGTTTCTTTTATTAAAAAAATGGAATGCGGAAAAGTTAAACGAAGATTCTGTTATTTGTGTAAACAGGCAACCATATATGGGGCCTTCAAGCAGGTGATACCCAGTCCCAGGAGAAGTAGTACAAAATGGAAGAAGGATGCCTGGTAAAAGTGTAAAGACAACTTTACCCTTTTACAGTAACAAGTCTCCTTCACACTTTGCAGTTTGCAACAACCTATTTCTTGTGATGAAAAACCATCAATTCCATCTTTACCCCTCTCTAATTTAAAGCACTCCTCTTTTGGTGAAATGGAAATGGAATACTCAAAGCTGTAAAAACATGAAAATTTATCTTTTTTTATGCAATGATTGTAAAAGTATAGGAGGATTAGCTAGTTTTCTGGGTTTGTTCTTMTTATTATATGCTTGTTCTTCTGCTTCAACCTGTGTAAATTTTCAAGGGTACTTGTAACTTGTAAGAAGAAGTTAGTATTTTACTTAGTTTGAGATATGATCATATGAACACCACCTCAATAAGGAGATGCRCAGAGCTGAAAACTTGGCTGTGTTCGTCTCTCTAATTACTCTCGTTCTCGAAGTTTTATGTAATGTTTAAACAAGTTTGGTTCTGCATTCGACTGCTTTCAGTTTTCGGTTCTGAGATCCCATATATGGTTAGTGAAGGGTTATAATACAGTTACGATAAAGATAATTTTGTTATTGGTTATCGAAAATCAGGGTATTTGAGAAACAGAAAACTCAAAATGATGYTGGCTATTGATGTTTTCCCTGCATCTTAATAATGCAATAAACATGAAAATGACAACAGAAAAATGTCTCCAAGTTTTGACCTAGATCCCACGGCGTCTTCGAACCTACGAAACACTAGGAAGGGGCAAGTGCAGTCGGCGGGAGATCATTACAAACTGTTTCCACATTACAAGGACAACTTAATTGGATGACAAAGAGGAACTAGAACGTATCTTGAAAGTGAAGTCACAATTGCACATCCTAATGATATGCTGATTGACCATCGAACAAAATTCGAGGGGGGAAATGTAAACATCAAACAAGACCACAAACCAAAACCCATGCCTATGCCAAAAAACAAAAGGAGGGAAATAAAAGAAGGCCAAATCCCGTACTGTCAATTGTTAAACCCAACATTTTCCTCTCTAATCGAACAGTCGACTGTCTACTCAGTAAGTTAGTATAACCACCATAAACACAACTTTCACAGATCAGATCCTGAAAACTTGTAATTATATGATTCAGAAAAAGGCCAACCTAACTTGTTAAAGGTTAGATTAACTGTAAAAGCGAAACGGACAAAACATGACATGGGGACAGGACACACCACTGAACAAAATGGGGGCAACAATTTACACCAGAAGCTGTCTACCTCTACCTAAACCAAGCCATCGCAAGAACAGTTGCAGGGTGGATGACGAAGCTGTATTGGAAATTCATGGAGACTTAAGGAAAACACGGCAGGTTTAGTTAAACAACGTCCTTTTAGTAAATGACACCTTGAATCTTTGACTCATTTGCCAGGAAACTATCACAGTTGCACTACAAGTAATCTCGCAGCTTCATCCTAAATTGCTTGATCTTCTCATAGAGTTACTATTATTAAGCATTGAGGCAACAAAGAAGCAACATATGAGACTCTGAATCACAACTTTAGACCTAATTAGCCTGCTAATAGGCACCCTGTGGTCCACCGTCCAATTGCAATTATTACGGGTCATATTAAGGTACAGTCCTAGCAATTAAAATCAGCATTAGAGCAAACACGCCATATTGCAACTAAATTAAATTAAACGACAGCAAAGTTGAGCAAGTTATTACTACAAAGCACCTTTTGGTCTTTACTTCTCCAATTTCCAAAACATCAACTATCAAAACAATGTACAGTTTGCAAACAGCCAACCAATGTACTCTCCCACTTGTTTCACATCCTGGCTTAAACCTTGACAAACTATCGACATGGACTGATCCAAGAACTTCGCAAAAATATTGGACTGTGATTCAAAAATGTATCAGATTTGGAACCGTAGGAAATAGAAAATAGATGCCTACTGCTAGTCCAAAGTTTTAGAATCAGTAAAAAAGGTTAAAAGGAACAAATCTTACCTTTGTCAAACATTCAATAGAGTAGACTTAAGTTAATTTAGGTTTATCAGTCCACAAATGTAGGGTATAAAAACTACTAGATATGTTGCTAAGGTTCTTCACAGTTTTCAGTATTTCTGGTGGACAGTTAAATCTTAAATGAAGAGGTAACACTAAATAAAAAAAAAAAAAAAAAGAACGCGAAATAGCAGTAAAGCTCATTTGAAGCCTAAAAATGAAAAGTGTAAAGTTGGAACGAAGCAGAGTTCCACAACGATCTTGAGAGGTAAATAACCCTAAAATGATAAGTTGAACTTTCAAATGAGTGGGAAAAAAAGAGGAAACAAGCGTGAAGAAATTAATATTTGCTGGAAAAGATACATGAAGTATGTTTCATAATTAAGAGATCAATTACAAAGCACATGAAGCATTTTCCATTACAATCAAATTGGAAATTCATGAAATATGGCATTTCTAGCTCATACAAAAATGACTTATTCCTATGAGAAGATGTCTCAAATTAATAGCACATCAGAAAACATACAAGAAAAATCAGGACTCACATCCATGATCCACTTCATGCTTTCTTACCAGTAACACCAGCAACAACCTACAGGAAATAGACAATAATTAAAAATTATGTTGATTGAAATTCACCATATCTGTGTAATCAACAATATATGACAGTGAACCGCAGAACAGGTAACCACCATTTGCTACCAATCACCAAATGGGCCGTTAGTATTAAACTATTAATAAGTATTACACAACAAATTACCAAATGTAGCATAAGAATGTGTAAATGACACTTACATCATTTAAAGGAGGTGGTGGTACTTGCTTAGCTGCATTCATAGAATCCAACATAGGTCTCACCACTGCCGGAAGAAAAAGCCCTAAAGCATCAAAACAGAAAGGATAAAAAATGACAATGAGAACACAGGATCAAGAAACCTAAAAGCTAAATAAGTACAATTATTGGTTTGAATTTATAACTGTTACTGTAACAAACATGGCACACAAATCAGTTCATATTTATATATGAATTGTAAAGCACTTTGACATGGCACAACTAGTGTGAAACCTTATCAGCTTCAATGACCCAAACTACTGCATATACGAAAGGAAGGTTAGGAAAGGAAGAAGAGGGAATGGGGAGGAAGGGAAGGGAAGGGATAAGCTTGCATTTTCCCTCTAAACCTTTCCAACATCGGAAAAATTAAGTTTGCCGAAGACAGAAGGAAAACACACCCTTCTATCACTACATTGATAGCCAAACAAGGAAAGACAGATCCCTTTCGGCTTTCTCTCTAAGTTTTTCAGCTCTTCGCCATAGCATCATATAAGGTTTGCACCATTCAATTATCAAAATAGAGTGTGTGAAATTCCATAACTAACAATTCTCCCTACCACTGGATCCCAATGGTTGTTCCTGGGATCTTGAACAACATCATGAAACGATTCTCAACTGGCAACCACTTCAAACCTGTTCCCAACAAGTTTACTTTGCTCCAATTCAATGTTCAGAAAATTTCTTCTAATGTCACCTCAAAACTTCCATTCAGATTTGAACAAAATGCAAACTATCCTAATTCCTAAAATACTCTTAATAGCAAGTCGATAAGAAAGGCGATAACTATGCAACTGACTAACAGTACCAAATTAGAGATGTTACATTTCTGGTAAATTTGACAAGCTTCATCCTATCAAATATCAATAACTCAAATCCTTAAACTGGAATTCGAAGATGCAAGAAAGTCAAGCAAATGATCCGATTACATAACAGTATATCACCAAAATCAAATCCGTGAAAAAATAACTATAATCATAAGTAATTTTCGGCAGTTTCTCGATTAATCAAGCTAACATCTAATGCTGAAATCAGGCAATCACATGAGATAATGAATTCAAAAACCTAAACACAATATGCAAGTAGTACAAACTGAGATCAACGAGTAATTGAATCGAGCAAAATTAGGGTTTAAAAGAGAAGAAAGAAGATACCAATGCCGCCAATAATGCAAGAAGCAGCAACGACAGGCTCTTGAACGACGAACATCTTCAGCTTCTCCATTACTCCCATTTTTGATTTTCTGGCTTTTCTTTCTCTCTCTTCGGAGTGTGTTGAGTTTCTGTAACAGACGGTCCAATTTGATTCGACTATTTGATTTCTGTTTGGGCTTTGCAATTTTGCATCTCTTTTGGCAAAGCCTATATTATACAAACCCCCTACATTGCAAGATACAACCTCTTTCATTGTTTTTATTAGTTGTCAAATAATTATATCTATCTAATTTTATTTAATTAATGATTTTTTATTTTTAAAAAAATCATRCTTGACAGATAATAGGGGAGGGAAATAAATCATGTGCCACATAAGTTAGGGGGAGGGGGTTGTATTTTGCTAGGTATGGGGGATTGTACCTAATAATTTACGCTTTTTTGGTGCTCTCAATGAAAAAGGTGGGCAATCGTGCAATCTTCGGCCCACGTGTCACGCTCATGGGTTTCGTGCCTAGGCGAGCCATGCCTCTTGTGCAATCGTGCTGATGGTAGGCTCGTGTTGGGCTGTGCTCAGCTCGTGTCGTGTCGTGCTGGCCCCAGCTCTATCAATATTCAATAATAATCAACAATTCACCCCACGAGCCCAAACAACGTTAGTTTTAACAACTCAAAAATAGTGAGTTAAGTCAAAGTTCAAACACTACACGAAGAAAATCGACACTATCGATCAAAACTCCGAACTTTTTTTAGTAGATTTAACATTTAAGAACATCTTTTTAAGTTGAAGTTGAGTTGGGTCTGTCTTGAACCCTATGTTTGGATTGAAAGAAAGGAAAGGAAAGGGAAACGGAGGGATGAAATTTCCTTCATTTGAATAACATGAGGAAGGGAAGGAATTGGAGGGGAGCGAAATGGAGAGATTACTTTGTAAAAAATTGATCTCTCCAACAATGAAAATATTTGGAAGGAAAACTCATCATTTCCACCTTCCTTTTCTTCCCTTTTCTCCCCTTTTTTTCCCGCTCATTTAGTTATCCAAACAAAACCTTAGTCATCTTGTAAACAAGATCAAATCATGTCTCGAATAATACATTGGTGTTGTTGGTTTAAAAAAAAGGAATGAGAGGATGTCCAAAACAGGTTTGGGGAGCAAAGTTAAGTTGTGTTCTTTCCTTGTGTTTGTGTTTTTTTTTTTTTTTTTTTTTTTATCTTTTCAAAAATTTACTTCAGTATTGGTCATCCATCAGAATACCTTAAGTTTCAGAGAAAGAACATCTTTCTAACTTCGTAAAACTTAGCTTAAAATTGCCTCCCTGTGAAGGGTTACGACTTATGAAAAGATTTCTTCAATCGGACCTGAGGTAATGGTGCATAATTTATTCACCCTTTTTAAGGGTCTTTAGATGATGTCGCTTGGGCATCATCTAGTTCGCTTGCTCAATCCAACGAAAAACAATAAACTCAGTTTAAATTTGATTCGAGTTCTAAGGTTTAGTTTAGCAACACACTGCAGAAAATAAAATTCAACTTACACCTTTAAAACTTGAAGCTGCACATAACTTAAATCAAAGAAACTATTGCAAACATTTAGCCCATACTTTGGAATGAAGACAGCTGTTACGAAACAGAAATTCTAAACAATCAATATGTACATACACATATATACAATATACATGCACGAAAGGAGAGATCCATCCTAAGAAAACTCTCCAAACTGCCGAAAACCTAGCCAGCTTACTCATGTACCACCAAAAGAAACCTAATCTCACTACCTTGCATCTTCAAATTTCCGAAACAAGGGATCATTCACCTAAAAAGCAGGCAGCAACCAACCAACGGTCCATCCCAGAATCAACCCCGCACCAACAAGGGTGAAGCCCACAGCAAAAGCAACAGCATATTTACCGATCTCATTTTCTTGCGAGCCTCTCCTATGTCGATTAGCTTTAACTGGCTTCTGCCAGTTTTTTGGCAGCTTTTTCCGGGGTTTCTGGGGCATCCATGGAAGTAGATCAGGAAACGCAATGAGAGGCGGTGAGCCTTCCTCAGTTTGTAGAAGTATGTTCTCCAATTGTAGCATCTTAAGCCACTGCTTATAAGCAAAGAGCTGGGAAGCTTGTCGAAAAAAGAGCTTGAGAATGTGTTCTTTCTCAGTATAGGCTTCTTTTGCTGCTTTTTCAGCTTCCCTTGCACGAGTTTGAGAATGGCAAAGTGCTTCCAAGAGTCTAGCCTTGCAAGAATCATTATCTGAAATCTTTCCCTTCTCTGGAACGTCACTGTTGGTTCTAGCATTTGGAATTAAGAGAGCCAGCACAAATAAGTTGAAACAACTCATTTATGTTCAGATCACAAAAACAATGTATGAGAAACAAGAAGTTGATGCCAACTAAGTGATAAGGTCTTGGGAGCAGCACTCAATAACCGAGTAGATTTTTTCTACAACATGATAACGATTTGAAGAATAAGATGCAAACGATCTAAAGTCTAAACACAGATATAATATACTATAGAGACTAGAGAGTACTCCACACGATTACCTCAATTAAATATGAGATGGATCAATGATGTAATGCAATGTGTTTATTCTGGTTCAGTGAATGAAAAAAAAGCCTGAGTTTTCCCGTCAAAAAATAATACTTCCTCTGTTTCTTTTTAGTGAACTTTGAGCATGTATGACACATACTCCTAGGCAAAATTTGGTTGTGAGTGTGAAAGTGGAAGAGAGAGAAAGTGAGCCATGCAAAAAAGAAAGAAAAAATAGTTGCCACTAATTTGAAATTTCCAAAATTGGCAAAAGTTTCTACTAAAAAAAACGGAGGAAGTATAAAAATGAGATAGATCAACGATTTATAAAGCCTTCAAAGAAGCATTATATATAACAAAGGTTTTTAATAAAGCATCCCTATTATGAAATTTATTTATTTTTTTGCCAAATCCTGGAAAACATGAATTTATTATTTTCCAATAGAAGACTTAAAAGAGTTATGAGTATCTGACTCTGAAACACATTTCCGCAGGACAGAATAGAATCACAAGTATTCAAATATAGCTCCATGCCTCAATGTGTGTTATAATTCAATCTGTGGCACAAATTAGGCTTTCAAATCTGGCGGATTCAGTGGATGAAGTACATAACAGACTATCAGAGGACACTAGAGAAAACATTCAGATCTAGGAGTGCTCGCAGACTTCGTGAGTAGTTGTTGAGTGTTGACAAAGCTAACATCCAAATATCACTAATTTCATACACAAGTTTCAGCAATGCATCATATCTAATCAGGCTATGAATTACCTAGGAAGACAGACTACAGGTAAGATTAATATCTTATTTTCTTAAGGAGATAGCCAATCCATGCGACATTTGGTTCTGCAGGATTACATAAGGCACTTCTTTTCAACACAAGTACCAGTATCCACCCCTTAAGACACCCATATAATAATATGAATCAAAACTTTCATATTCAACCAGGGCCAGACAAAGATAAAAAGGCTGTGTTCAGCACTCAGATTCATAGACTTACTCAAACTTCCTCCATTTCCACTCACAAAAACTACAGGAATTATTCATTAAACTATCAAGCATCAAAGTAGTCAACAGAAAGACAGTAGGATTCAAAGGATACCTTTGAGGTTCAGAATCTGCAGTTCCATTCTGGGATAACCCTCCTTGTAATGAAGACCAATGTTTTCGCTGTGACTCGCCAGAAGAAGGACTAGAAATGGCATCACTGCGAGCCTCCCACTCTAAAGATGACATATAGATCTCATCATGCTCAATAGACTTAACCAGCTTATACGGCTCCCTTCTCACATGCTTTGTTTGTGGAGGAGGAAGGTCACAATTCTCAACATGGCTAAGCGATTTGTGCGCCACAAACGAGGCCAATTCCTCTCCATCTGTCACACGCCACCAGGGAATCTTTTCTCCACCAATCCAAGAAGAGTCGGTGTTTGAGGAATATTCACTGGTTCTTTTAGAAACTGAGCTACCTACCATCTCCGTTTCCAGAAGCTCATAATACTCTGTCATGTTCTTGACATCAAGAAAATCTTGATCCACCTTACAACTATCAAGAACATTCAGTTCTTCAAATGTTCTTTCAGGATGTTTCTTCACATCAAAAAATGACTCAAGCTCCTTGTAAGCAAAATGCTGTTCTTTTTCCTCACTCATTGCAACAAATTCTTTCGATGGAGAATCTGTCTCCGTATCAACAGGTGAGGAGGTTTCCACATCAGCTGAACCGGTGTTCAACTGCTGAAAGTTCAGGCCTCCGTGTTGCCCGTGATTTGGTTGCATTTGGAGCCACCATTTTGCATCAGGCGGCAAGTTTGAATATGATGGTGTCCTAGTGAAAGGCATTCGGCCTACAGCTCGATGATCCGGGGCATCAATAGCATTGACAGGCCCTGCCTCGACTTGTTTGGTTGATGAGGTTGATGATTGGCAGCAAGCTAACTTGGGAGCTCTTTTAGCATCTTCTTGTACAAAGTAACGATTAGCTGTTCTTTGCCAAGCTGCTCTTGCTTCTGCAGCCGCCATTAATCATCTTACTGCAATCACAACATACTAATATTAGACACCACATTAGTCCACATACGAAGCCCCAAATCCCAATTCGAAGTTATCTGAACTTATTGGTTGATCTAAACTTACTCTTCCTAACACTTTTTAGTAAAGAGAAAAATTACTGAGCTTAATAAATAAGACTAACAATTGACAAACAACATTATTAAAATAAACCTCTAACCAACAATTTGGCTTGAAACTAGGAGCATAATACTTCATATTTAAATCTAGATTAACAATATGACAACTTAAAATTAGCATTTGTAACACAATGATTACACTACATATCATCAAAACAAACTGACCAAAAATAACAGTTCACCCCCAAAATCCAAAATTATAGATTAAAATATTACCATTCACATCAGCCAAAAACAGTAATTAACTAATTATTCAAGTCTAAGTAAATTCAAACAAACCAATTAAAATAAAAAACAGTCAAAACTCAAAAGGTAGATCCATACTATAATTCACCATTTCCAGCTAATTCATCATATTATCTACTCAATCAAAGCAAATACTGTAATAAATTCAAAACCGCTTTAATAAAACAGAATTTAATAGCAGAATAAAATCCATTAAATGTCATTAATTAAGAAATGGATCATGATTCATGAACATGTCTGACCAAATAAGCAATACAGATGACTTCAACTATACTCAAGCACAAAACAAAGCAACTAGCCTGAAAATCAATCAATAATCATACATCAAAATACAAATTATATCATGAATTCACACAAATAAAAGTTGAAAAAACCAACAAAAATTAAAAATTCTGTATCACAGCTCATATATGAATTCTAGAAGTTCACACCTGCAAAATGAACCTTCAACAACAAAAGAAACTCAAAAATTGACAAAAAAAACACAAATAATTCTTACGCAAACGTAAATAGGAAGGTGAATAAAGACTGATGATAATTTCGGCAACAACAACAAGGAAATTAAAAGGAAGAAAAAAGAAGAAGATGAATTGCGTAATTTGAGTGATGAATAATTAAATTTATTTTTTTTTAAAAAAAGAGAGAATTACGTGATGATGATGATGGTGGTGGTGGTAATGAGAAAGAGATGATGACGAAGAGAAGGTGGATCTGTTTCTCTCTCCTCCTTGGATTTCTGGTTTTGATGCGTTGGTTTGTTGGTTTTAAAGTAGTCTTATTTGCAGTTATGTTTTTCCACTATTTTTAATCGTTTGATTTTCTTCATTAAGTAAGTAGTGGGTTGAGAAGTATTATCTAGTTCACCCAAAACGACAGTCTTCTAACACTAATTTGCGTTTTTTGGTTCGTCTCAATTTTTCTTATTTGAATTTTTTAAAATTTGAATTTTTCTGATCTGATTTGATTTGAAATGATCTGAATTTTTTTTTGATCTAATCTGAATAAGGAGTCAAAAGTAATTATAATTGATAAGTTCAAGCACTTATTAAATTGTTTATGACCCAAAGTTATCGGAAATATGTCAGTCAGTTAGTCGGTCAAGTTTTTTAAAAGGCTTTTTTCTCTCGATGTTTCGCTAAAAATGGAACAATTATTAGGTTTCTAAGGATTGAAAAATGTATAATGTGATTAAACTAATTAAAAATTGTTCATTAGATTATACATTTATCTAATTGTAATAAATGTTATTATTTGCCTTTGCGTGGGATCAACTTACTCGCATTATTTAACAATGCATTTCTTTTTTAATATTTTTTTTATAAAATAAAATAAAATAAGCAAACGGGTCGGGTTTGACCCAACTTGTTTGCTTTAATTTGCGAGTCCGATCAAAAACAAGTTTTGCTTTCTATTCTTTTGTTCATAAGCCAACTTTTCCGTGTTGGTTTCCGAATCAATATTAAGTAGGATTTGTTTTTACCATGTATAACTAGTATGTACTTCTCTATGTATCAAAATAATTACAACGATTTGACATTTTTCTTCTCTATTAAATGTCAAATCGTTGCGTCTATTTTGATATATAGGAGATATAACATTACCCTAAAAAATACAGTTTGATGTTGTTTAATGCAAAATGGGGCGTGAATATACTTGATTGCTTTTGTCCTTTCCATTTCTAGGCTTTTTTGGCCCCACAATTTTAATTATTTTATTACTACTCATGAGGAAAAAAATTCCCTCAATATTGCAATTTGCAAAAGTTTTGTAAAATTTCGATTTTGCTTTGGAATCAAAAATAATTTTCACCATATCGTTCATGTAGGATCGGTATTTTTTTTTAAAAAAAAAGACAAATTCGCTATTATCAGTTGCAAATTACTAGTGAAAATCGCTATTGGCGATAGCGAATTTACCTAGTTAATCGCTACTAACGATAACAAATTACAAGTACAATTCGCTACCGCCAGTAGCGAATTTACCAGAACTTTTCTACATAAAACTTGAACTGAACAGATTTTACATGAGGAAATTTGCTACTGGCAGTAGCGATTTCCTTAGGTAACTTGCTACTAGTAATAGCGAAGTATCCATTTTTTATTTTTAAAAAATTAAATTATCCCCCATTGATGCAACCTCAGATACTATGTTTCAGTGATCGATTTTAGTATTGAGCGAAAGGTTTCACCTTTGTGTTTTGTATTACATACAGGTCAATTCTACTTGATCCTACATACTTAAATGGTATGTTGGAAATCACTTTTCAAATACTTCATTCGTATCAAATTAAACGCAACAAACTTAATTTTTCGCATTTCTATATTGAGATTTAACAATGTAAATGAATGAATTAATCAAAATAATTTTAACACAATAAAGTTATAATTAATCTCATTCTTAATTATGTTAAAATTATTTTGAATAATTTGCTTGTTTACATTGTTAAATTTCAACCTCAAAATGCATGAAATTTAGTTTGTTGCGTTTAATTTGATACGGAGAAAGTAGAAACAAACAAGCAATTTGGGAATTTTGCAAAACTTTTGCAATATTGAGAGGAAAAAATCATTAAAAAAAGAGTAAAATGTTGATTGCTGAAAATAAAAAAATGGTAAAATGTCAAAAAAGCAGAGAAATGAATGATGAGGCCAATGACTCCCCATGAGGATAGGGAGAAATGGAGGAATAAAGGATGTTATGTGTGTAAGCTTGTGGAGGGACCAACTTATGCAGGGGGGTTATGTGTGCTACATCCAATTTTACACGTTGCCTCCTTTTTTTAGGGATTGTTTCTTTTTCCTCATTTTATAATCTAATTTTTATTATTTATACTCGTATGTAACATAATAAATGCAACTAATTTTGTTAAACAAATTCATAAAATACGGTAGTTTAAGAAGTGGATTAATGAAAATCGCAATAATAAACAGATAGAATATCGAACTTGCGCGAACTCACAGTTCCGTATTAATAATACTTGTACTTATAATAAAAAAAATGGTCATTTGAGCACACGTCATTTAATGTTTTTAGTATGTAATACAAAAAGTATTGTTTTAAACTTGCGCGAACTCACAAATTTGTATTGTTTTTAGTAATACAAAAAGTTCACAAGTTCTATATATGTCCGTTGATGTTCTGTCGAATTTGTCAATTTGTAAGTGTCGTTTGGCTATCATATGAATGAAATCGTTTTAATTTTTCTCGTAAAAAAAAATCAAAATAATAATACTTGTACTTGTAATAAAAAAAAATGGTCATTTGAACACACGTCATTTAGTAATTATTATTTATTTTTTTTTACAGGTGGTAATTATTTTTGTCAGTACTACACACCTTTAAATGATCGATTTTTTTAACTTCTTGTTACCATAGAAGAAGTGTATACTTACTCTACGGTAAAAGAACTACTCAAAATTATGATTAGATAGACGAACTAACAAGTGACAAGGTATGGAGTTGTTTTAGTTTGTATCTTAGTTTAAGGTCTAAAAATTGAGATTTGAAGATATAAAAGTATATGTTTGAGGAGTTTTTTTTCCCTCTCGTCTAAACTCGATAACTCAATTCCAAATTTATTGAACCTTAAAATGAATATCCAACACTTTTACCTTAGTAATCTAAAGACAATAATGTTCATCACCAATTTGCGAGTTGCGACCTCTATAATATGGATTTGTTACGCGCACACATTACTCTCTGCATGGTATGTATGATCAATCAAAGAATTAGAAGAAAATACAGGCTATGTTTTTTTCAACTTATTTCCTGTACTTATTGAATAAAACAAATTTAGATAAGTAATAATAAAATTAAAGAAGTTTAGATAAATAAGTTGAAAAAAACATAATAGCAGAGGCCGTGGTATTAAACCGTTAATGATCAAACAATTGAAAACAAAGAGTGTCGGCCAAAATCATGTATGCTGACATAGAAAAACAATCAACCTTTAATTTGGTGATAAAGATGTTGAATAAAAAGGACCATTTTTAAATGATGGACATTTCACTTCATAGCAAAGTTATCTGCATATTATTATAACAAAGAGGTAATTTGGGTTAAAAGTTCACATCATTTGTCCTTGAAGATTTTGATATGAACAATTATTAATTAATTTACTAAGAATTTAGGTTTGGTAATTTGGCAAATTACAACAAAATCATTCCTCGTAATTATTTGTCCATTATTGCATAATAATGTATGAATTTGAGTGTCATTATTGTTAGGGTTGACCTTGCTTGCCACGAGGTTTACTTATTTACTCGCATAAGCAAGATCTAATTTTCCAATTAAACGATCGAGAAAAACGGCGTTGTTATCTTTTTAAAATTGATGTTTGATATTATTAGTATCATCTATCTAAGCTTGCCACTTAATAACCATACAAAGTATCAGTATATATAGAAGCATTTTATTTTTGGATTATAAAGACAACGAATAAACAAGGACGAAATACAAATATAAGCTTTAGCTTTAGGTCAATTCACTCAAATGACAGACGAAAATCACATGCATTGTGGTTTACTCGTATGGTTGTATGTATGCATGTCAATTTGCCAATCAAAACCCAAGATTCTAACGAAAAAAAACTCAAAGATAAAATTACAATTTTGTACGTACTACTAGCTGACTAAGAGTTTGAAAAGGATGCATATATCATGAACGTTTTATGCTAGAAATAAATTTAAGTGTATGTCTCATGCAAATATGGCATGTTGGACCAGAAATAAAGTGTAATATCTTATCTTCATTTATTTGTAATAATGTAAGGTTGAAAACTAAATCATACTAGATGTTAATTAAGTGACAGTCATACGAATACAATCTCACTACAAGATTACAAACGAGATCGAATAGATGGAGTGAAAGAGGAAAAAAAAAAATGAAGACAAACAATAATAAATGACCCTCCAATAGCAAAATAGGTCAGTCTTAATGAGCTAGCTCACTGTAAGGATAATGTGTTTCGTGTCTCTATGTCGCCGTGAGATACTGAGAAAAATGTTATATATATTTGTTTGTGTCATGTATGAATACAAAAACACTATATCGATTTAGTCATTATTCGTTCCCATGAAAAAATAAATAAATTTGGCTTTCGTCTTTAAAGTCCTTCAATTTTATTTTGATGCCCCATCAATCACCATCATATTTTGATTATTAGATAAATGCGCGATTTTTTTAAAATAAAGCTTTCGTCCTGTCCTTGTCATTATCTTGTTCGTGCTTAAGTTACAAACACATTCCTATGTAGTATGTAGAACTCCAGAGCATTGTGTGTAGTTACAAATTTACTTTTGTGCGACTTCAATCGTATAACTTATATAGATAACTAAGAAGAAAAATGTTAAACATATTTCAAATAATGTGTAATTTTGTTTTAAATTCCTAAATTGTTTCTATTTTTAGAAGTGAATTTAATACTTAACATAACCATAACCCTTAGGACTATGTTTAACATTGTCCATTAAAATAAACTCGAAAGACGATAGAGAAAAAATTTAGCAAAAAATACGAGATCAATAAAATCCATAAGGTGTTTAAGGTCCATAACAATATCGTGACAACACTAACACATAGGAATATAGAATTATATCATAACTAACCAACGTGTGCCCATTGATATTTGATACATGTATTATTGTCCACTTTAATTTATGTGCATTGCTTTCTCTAACTTTCAATTCGGTGGTAAAATGGTTTAGTTTTCATTTAACTCCCTGTTAACCAACTAACTAATCAACGGTTATTAGTTGCATTTTGGTTGAAGTATACGTTGACTGTTTTTAATTACTCCACTGTAAAAAATTGAGACGTTGAGTATGGATCCCAATATCATAAACCTAACTACTCATATGAAATTAAAATAGGAAATTTCCAATGGTAATGATGAGTTTTGGCAGAATCTCAATGGTAATGACGTGTTTTTTTTAATCTCAATGGTAATAACTAGTTCTTTTGCCTGTTCAATGCACGAGTTTGTAAAAAATAAATTAATTTTTATATATAATTCTTTTAATTTTGAGAGCATATGTATCATTAATAATTAATTACTAATCCCGTTAAACAAAAAATCACTCCGTATTTGAGACTATTTGACTATAATAAAAGAAATAAATTTTAAAATTAATATAGTTTTTTAAAAAAATCCAACAAAAGGAAAAAAATATACAATTTTAAAAAATTGAAATGATTAAAAATAAATAAAGCTAATAGGTATAGTAAGAAAAGGAGACTTGTCAATTTGATTGCAATAATACGGTGATGAAAAAATGAACTAAAAATGTGACAAATATCAAAAGTACTGTATGTTAAAATGGTTTGTTATTATATATATAAAAAATATTGTACTAGGTATAGATGGCTGAGTAGGTCTTGCTTGACTAATTAACACCAATCTCAGTCAATTAATAGATGGGAAGAATAACAAGTTATCACGAAATAATACTAGTAGTCGTTTCTTAATTTTAAAACCTAATGACGAATTATCAACTATATATCAAACATTCATAAATCTAATTGAACATAATTTACTTATATGAAGTATGGAGTGTTGTATTATGGCGAGGTTAAATGTATTTAAAATATGATGTAAATTAAAAATTTGGTGTATCAAAATCATTGCTTTAATCAGAGCGATTGAAACCTATACATGTACTAAAAAAAAATAATAATCTTCTACTCTCTCTGTTTTCTTTTGTTTGGCTTTTTTTGGAATTAGGAAGAGAATTAAAAAGAGTGAATTAATTAATAGAATGTGTTAATTTAATAAGATTAAAAGGAAACAGAGGGAGTACTATCTGAGACCGTAATCATTGATTAAAAAAACTAGTGACTTAGAATGAAGTCTAAGTGAGGCAGCACCTTCGTCAACACTCTTGCATTATTTTATAAGATACCAGATTTTCTGATGTGTATTAAGCAAATGATAGTTTAACAAGTTGTTTAAAGACAGTAGTTAGTGTTTATGCAACAACCCCCAAGAAATATACATATACTACTTTTTTTGGTTGTTTGATTGTTTGAATGGTCGGCTTTGGAATTATGTTTTTATAGTCTTAGGAATTTAACAATTATGTAAATTACATATAAGATGCTACAAGGTATTTTTAAGTTTTATCGATCAAATATTGGTGAATTGATTCTTAACGTAGTTTGAAACAATATTAAGGAGATCACCACGTTAAATCATAAGCGATAAAATTTTAAAAACATAGTCATATACTCATATTAGATAATCAAAAGTTGCCCATTATATTAAATTGATCGACAACATATTTACATAGTAGCAAATTGGAGAATTTCCACCCAACATCAAGCCCCAAAAAAGTGTAAGACCCCTGCATAAAGCCCAAAGGCGCAACGCCAATAACTTAGAAATTAGCACCAAGACGATCAACTTAAGTCAAAAATGAACAAATGCCTCTATTAAATCCCATTTAAACGTAATGAGCATCGAATTCGAATTAGCCTAAGGATGAATCGAGTGAATAAAATAAAAATAAAAAAGGAAAATTCCTAATGGTAATGATTAATTAGTTTTGGCGAAATCCCAATGGTAGTGATGTATTTTTTTTAAATCCTAATGGTAGTTATGAGTTTTAATTTTCATTCTCAACCGTGATTACAAGGGGATTTTCTATTAAGTAGGTGTTAAGTAGGGTTTGATCCGATCATTTTTTTCGAATTCCGACCTCAAATTTGATTATAATGGATAAAAGTGACCCCGAAAAGGTTAAATGAGGTATTTTTCAAACTCATATCGAGGCTTGAAATTAAAGCAACCCCCGTATGTAGGTCGAGATTGATTTGATCAACTTTTTTTTAATTTCGACCTCAAATTCGATCATGAAGGACAAAAGTGGCCCCGAAAACCTTAAATAAGGTAGTTTTGGACGAAATTTCCTAGTATATAGCCCCTACTTTACAAAACACATTAGTACCATTGGAATTAAAAAAAAACACGTCATTATCATTGAGATTGTGCCAAAACTCATCATTACCTTTGGAAATTTCCCAATAAAAAATTGTAGTAATCAAACCCAAAACAACTCCCAATTTCCCTAACATGCTAGCATATTAGACACACTAAGACAAATAAAGCCATGACTCAAAAAACACAACTTCAACTCTCTTGCATGATTCACGAGCCATCTTCCTCCGCACCACCATCCCCTACATAGCCACCACCCAACTCACACACCCTCCCCCACACCTCCTCCGAAACCGGCACGACCGAAAGCCTCGGCTGTCGAAACAACGCAAACTCCGATTTCTTCAACCTCTCATCCGCCTTCATCTCCCCCAAATCAACCACCCTCCTCATCTCCCCAACCTCCACCACATCCACCGCCACTCCGCCGTCATCGCCGTCGTCGTAGCATTCCTTTTCCACCGTCACAACCCCTACAACGCGACGCGCTTTGGCGCCCGAATGATAGAATAAACACAGGTCTCCCAATTTCATCGACTTGAGATATTTCTGTGCTTGCTTGTTCTTCACTCCGTCCCACTTCGACTTTCCTCCGTTCGCCTTTTGATCTTCCCACGACCACTCCCCAACTTCCGTTTTCAACAACCAATACTGCTGTTGCTGTTGCTGATGTTGTTGTTCATCTTGTTTTGGAGGTTTTTCATTCTTCTTCTTCATTTTGATTTGGTATTTTTGGGAGGGTTTTGCTGGAGAAGAAGTATAAAAAACTGCCCTGTTTTCAGGATTTATGAGGTGGGTAAATGGCGGGTAAATAGCCAGATTTTGGCGCCAAAATTTTGGGGTGATTTTCAGTGCAACAGTATTAAACATTGTGTGAGTGAGTGACAAGTGTGATGGTAAAACACGAGAGATGTGGAAGTCTTAGGAGGAAGAATTGAGGGTGTTGTGTTTGATTTAAGAGAGGTTGTTTCTGTCCCACATCGAAGAGAAAGAGGGAGGAGAGAGAGAGTGGGAGTATAAAGAGAAAAGGGGAAGCAACGAGCAACATACTTACCTGGACGGGGTCAATGGGCGATCAAGAAGGCTCATGGCCTAGGTTGGTGGCCTCCATTGCACTCAGGAGGGGCATCAGCCTAAGATCTCCCCAACGTGGGAGAGTCTACGTCATAATTTGTGGTAGCGGGGGCCTGCGTTCGCGCGGCCCCTGTCCATTTCTCAGTCTCAAACTTCCATAAAGCATGGTCATTAAGTACTTGCATGTTTGTGTAATTGGATCAACTTATATTTTTTCGTATCGGTTTAACTGAAACAATTGTTTTTCACGCTTATCAAGGAGACCATTTTGGATACAATCAAGAATGAGATTACATGATATTAATCTTAAAATTATATTGTGTAATTTATTCGTTTACACCTTTAAATCATCTCTTTAAAATGCGTGAAATATAATTGTTACAGATAATCCGATACGGAAGGAGTACTTCATAATAATCTCACTTGTATAATTGATCCAGAACTAGTATTCAGAAAATTGATGTACACAAAACTTCACTCACACAGATTCAACAATTGGAGTTACAGTAGACACAACTTCTATATTCCACTTTGCAAATGTTATGTTACATATGTACGTACATGTTTTATCAGGCTAAATCTACAAAATTTTACTCTGGAGTGATGCACGAGAAATTCTGGACTTAGAACTCAACAAGCTACGCCTCAAGATGCCCAGTAACACAGCAGTCTGCTGCACTCGGGTTCCAATCAGGTGCAATTCCAACCAAGATATGAGACTCATTATAGCATCTTTCGACAACTGTTGATTCAGATAATTATATGAAATGATTATCCAAAGGGAGCCTTTGTGAAGAACTGAATACGTATGAAAGAATTTTTTATACAGGTGCAGCTCCACCGTATAGCTCTCATCAGATTTTGTTCGGGCATAGAGCTTTGGGTTGATTTTTGATGTTATGATTCTATGAAGCAAAATTGTTCAGCTGGACCAATTTTACCGTCCCATCCCCTCCACATGTAAGAAAACCATCAGAAATAACTTGTATATCTGTCAGGCCAACCTGCAACACCAAAATGATGCATTCAGTAGACTAAATCAGAGATTCCATGTTATATTTTTTGAAACACGGAAAGTTTACCCTAGTGACTCCACCAAAGCCTTGCGAACTACGATTAAGAAAGGTATGTTTTTCATGCAGTCTTGGCCAATGGAAGACTAAGCTAGCTTTCTTAGCGTCCCACAGTTTGACATCTCCATCCTTGCTTCCGGTCAAGAAAAAGCTTGTGTTTGGAATTGTTGCAATCTTGGTAACGCTCCCTTTTGAAAACAGTCAATAAATGTTAAGCAGATAAGAGTTTTCACAAAACATCGATAATATTGAGAAACCAGACCTTTACCTGAGTGAGCCTTTGGTATATACCACAGCATTCCATGTCGATTTTGATCTCCCACACTTGAAGATAGCTCTGATCGCATATCTATGCCAGCTGTGTCAGTTATCCTATCAACAGAGTTCACATGCCTGTTTCTTTTGGTCTTTCCTGTAACTATATAGCGGAAATCATGAAGTCCAACATCACCGCCTTTCCCCCCAGTAACAATAAGGGGAGAGACAGAACCAGTTCCCACATCATTATCAAACACAGCAATGGAACATGCACCACCTGCAACAAGAGGCCACAAAGTTGACAATGCCATATATAAATGCAAGACCATTCTTAAATACTCCATATATGCTTGCAAAATCACAATAATTATCACCATAATACAATTTTCAATACTATTCCCTAGGATAGCAAAAACACCATCCCTAAAAGTCTAAAACAGATAGCATTGTGATTTTCTACACATAATGGATATCAGTAGTAAGCACTCTTTTTCAGCAAGTTTAAGTACCTTCATGGCACATCACAGAAGCTCGGGAGCTTGATGGAGGAGCTAGTGTATCCCACATAACCACATTGACGCCGTTTGAGCTATAACCACCAGCAGCAATGACTGATCCACTGGTTGCGACATAACAAACATCCCTGTCAAATCAGAAAGGAGCACTGTTAGCTCTCTAAATACACAAAAGATCAAAAGCTGTGTCCACTCCAAATGGGACGAAAAAATAACAAGCTGAGCACAAAAAAAATCTTCAGTCCATACTTCTAACTAATGAGAATAGGGAAGAATATGGGTGGGGCAAAAAATCCTTGAACAGTCCACACTTCTGTCTAATGAGAATTGACAGAGTAATAGCTATACAGATTTCATTGGATAATCTCAAGAATGTAGCCATAAAGACGCAAAATCCATGTAAGGCATAAGAAAGCAATTCGTTGTGGTGAAGAACACTAGTTCTTTTTCAAACAAGATTTTGTGTAAGAACGCAAGTACAGTTTTTCTCTGGTGATAATATATAATACTTACGAAACATGGCCATTAAAACAGAGAGTTGACTCTGTCGGTCTGACGTTACTCCTTCCTCCAACCTCCAGTTGCCAGGTGGACACAGTTCCATCTGATGCACCGCTAGCAAATCTGTGGCCACAGCGATCAAACTGCAAACCAGTCACAGATGCAAGTGCATACGGAGGAGGTATATTAGCGGCGGGTAATACTCCATAAGTTGCAACAGCTTTCTCTTCACCGAACTGTAATCATTGTACACAAATCAGCAATAGAATGTGTCACTAAGAAACCAAAAATAAATTAAAGATGCAGTTATCCAAGTAGCTGACAACATAATTGTCATTTGTCAATATGAAAAATACACTTATTTGTTATACTTGTTAATTCGGTCCTATTGCTCTCGTAGAGGCTATATAGAAGCTGACAACAAGACAAGCTAAATTGTCAGCTAAATTCCTGACGATTCCACAGAGTTGTAAATGTTTCACACCAATATACCAACACCCACCCTGCAACTCAAATACCCCTGGCGTGTACTCCATACACGGACATTAGATTTCAAAAAGGGGGGGAAAACCGTATCCATTCCATTATTCATAAGAAGTGAACAATAGGCTTTCAAAATCATATCCACTCTACATATTTAAACAGGTAGGCTCCCCAATTAGTGTATATAGCAAAATCTACAAGTTTCTGCAATAGATAGAAAGCAAAAATAGTGCCACGAATAAATATTATACAATAGTACATTAATTAAGGGGTCACATACCTCCCATAGGTAAATGTGAGTGTTACTAGAACCAACTAGAAAAAATGGCCTTGAAGGATGAGCAGCTAAGGCACTTCCGTTTACATTATTCAATGTAGCCGGTGGATCAACACACTTGTCAAATTCATCTTGAATTCCCCAGCTCATGCCAGTGGCACCAATGCCAGCATAACCAGGGATTCCAAATGCTCCACCGCCAGTCAAATCTCTTCCAAATTTTGCTTGAGAACCAACACCAACAGTAGCTCCACCCAATCCAAGCAGTGACCCTTTATCACTTCCAAGACCAACACCAGGAGAAACACACGTAGGAACTGGAGTAGACTCTGTACCAGCCCAACCATTCTGTGGCCAATCAGATTGGGCCCAGATATAGTCTGATAGGTCTCCGGAGGGTAATCCATCACCCCAGCTAAAAAAGTTTATTCCCTGTACAACATGAATTGGAATCTTTTAGCACCCTATGAGCAAAAAGTTATACACTTATACCACACATTGCGTGAAACAAGAAGTTCTGGATTACTACTTATGAAAAAAATAAAATAAAATAATAGGTAACTTCAAACATTCATGAGATGACTAGTTATGAAAAGAAATAAGGTACAAGTTTCTCGACAATGAAAAACAGAACTTTGAAACCCAGGTTATATGAAGGCATACTAATCAGATTGTTTGGGGACAGAGAGGTTTGTTAGTGACCCAAAAACCACATGCTAGAACTTGCAGCTTTGTTCAAGGAGAGGGATCTAGGATAAGCACCAATAAGACCCTAAGGTTTTCAATTAGGTATCATGGAACAATCCATAACATATTAAACAGGAAAAAATAAGAAACAAACAGCTAAATTTCTCATATTTTAACCCATTCTATAAGAAAATTAGGAGTTAAACCATTTAACTCATGAATTTCTCATATTTATCCCACTCTTAAGATGTGGTAAGAATGGTGAATTTGTAGTTTTCAAACTAATTTCCACGTTGGAGATAGGCTAGTATAGAAATTAGAAAACAATAAAAACAAGAGACAATTTTTTTTATCCCTGAACAAAAAACCTTACCTTTTTGTTGCTGGCAAGTGCAGCCTGCTGTTGTTCAATAGGATTAATACAAAATGCCTGTCCAATAAAAGTCAACATCCATCAACAAGGAGATGAGAGGAAATAACTCTAAAGATTATGAGATCCACAAAATCCAACTCACTCACCTCGAATAGTTCTCCATTTCTCTTGTAAATTTCTTTAGGATTGTTAAAATTAGCTACCTTCTTCTCAAGAACTGTCCCCTTGTTATCAGTATCTAGATTATTAAGATTTTGGTCAAAACCTTTACCTTTATTACCACAAGGACTGCCATCAAATATACCTTCTTGCTTGTAACTTTCCAGCTTTTCATGCTCTGCCAGCACATCCATATGCAAATGGTTCCACCCATTACCAGCCTTGTAGCGATCAACCTCTGACAACTTGATTGGTGATTGAGCAAGCATTTCAGAGACTAATTTAGAACAATTGCGAATTTTCGCTAGTAACTTTGAGTGTGGAAGAGTATTTTCTTTACCCAAAACTTCTAGAGAACCAAAATTTTCATCCTGATGATCATGGGGCACCCCAGGGATAGATTCATTAAATTCTTCCAACCAGGATAAGATGGGCATAGAGGTCCCATCCTTCACCTTCTGCCAAATGAAAACGGAAAGCTGTCTTGTAGTATGAGAGGTTATATGTATTAAGGTGCTTTCTATCATTTCAACAAAGTTCGTTAAGACCTGTCTGACATATTTCATGGATAAATTACCATCAGAGCTGGGAGATGAACTATAAAAGAGAGCAGATGTATTAGACAGGTCACAAGATAGTTTATTGGATGATTGATTCAGCTGGCATCTGATGACCTTAGTCAGAAGTTGCCACAAACACAACCTAATGAATGTCCATTTCTCGTCTTCTGAAGTCATAGATTCAGTGTCCCGTCCATTTTCTTGATGAAATCCTTGTCTACCCAACAAATCAATAATTTCAGATGATTTCAGACTGAGATGCTCAACCACCTGTCCAAGGATTACCCTTAAACTTACAATGTCAACTTCTCCATAGTTTTCAACAGCACATGACACCAGTTCAGGTTGCAACATAGCATCAAGAGCTTTTAGATTACGTTGAAGCATTGCAGAAGCAAAATAAAAACAATACTTGCATAAATCAAGAACAACTAAGCACTGCTCAATAAGGTCTCTAGAGCCACCGTTATAAATTGTCATCAAAACAACTTTTAGACTAGAGACCGAGGACTCAAAGCCCTGCATGTAAAATTCCAAAAATTGGAAGCCGTAATATTGTTCAATGCCAGGCCATTCTTGCTCAGATGAAGCTAGTGTCCATGAACTAGCTATAATGGCAATAATAACAAACCTTGGAAGTGAATAAGAGAGATATTCAGAGACATTTACAAAATGCTTGAGCAGCTGGGATGAAAAATGATCACTGTGGCTTGTTGCAGGTGAATGAACTTGAGAAGCATTACCACAACAGCTCTTGAGCAACAGCCTATCATTGTCTAAAGAAACAAAAATCTGCAGCAATTGAGATGTAGAAAGCTCAGCATTTCCAATAAGTTGTAATTTAGACAGAAGATGTCATTAAGACAGATATTGCAGAACCTACCTTATCAAGCAGTACATTATGGACCACTGAAAATTTCATCTCCATATATGCAAGTTCTGAATCCAGCTGTTGTTTAAAGTTATCAAGAAGAGCACCAAATTGACTTTTCTCGTACTCAAAAGAGCTTGAACCATTAGCACCAGCTTTGGCTAACACTAAGCTAGTGCTACGCCTGCAGGGATGCTCTCTAATAAATTTGACAGCATACTGCATAGCTATATCTAATTTAACATGGTACGCCAAAAGACAGGCAACCTCATCTGACAGCCATCTGGAAGAATTAGATGGAGATGGACGCAGTATTGGCGGTAGAACTTCTGACTCACCAACAGTTGATGTCTTATCCAGATCTCCAGCAATACTAGCAGATGATGAGAGGCACTCCAACACTTCAAGCTGTGCATATTTGACAAGAAAAATGTAAATCCTGTTTGACAGTAATGGCCAATAGGAAGAATGGAAACAAACAACTATGCGTATAAACCACTAAAATCAGTAGGGAGTCCAGGGACACACTGGAAGGGGTAAATTAAATGTGGCTATTTGAAACTTGAGACAAAGAGAGCCTTAAGAGTCCTTCAAGAAGAAAACATAGACTGAAAACCAAATGACCAAATCAAAGATAATAATGCAAATATCACCTGGACATTAACCTCATAGATCTTTTATTATAAAGATCCATCCTACACAAAAACTATACATATAAGTATATAACGGACCAGCAATTGTCACTTTAATATCAAAGTCTTACTCTTTAAAAAGTTGAGTTTGAGAATGTGAACATGCTCGCATGCTGAAACTTGATGCACCATTTAAATATTGTAACCATGAAAGAACAAGAAAGCAGCAAGATTATTCAACTATTAAAAGCAACACAAGAATATAGTTACAATAGACTTACATGAAGGCCACACTTGTTAAATGCTGACGCAGTCATTAGTGTAGTCCAACGGCACAAAATAGCAGCATTCAGTTCACCAACTGCATTTTTTAAGGTATTCTTGCCAGCCAACATTTGGCAGTATTGACCAATACTTGGATCAAAAAAAGCAGCTTGTATAATTGAATCTTCAGACTCATTAGTATAAGAGTCTCCTTGCAAGCCAAGAACAACAAGAAATGAAGGGAGGTAGCTACCCAATACCCACTGCACATTAAGAAATGATTGTTAACTTCGATACAAGATTCCATAAAACAGCAGCAAAGCCAACAAAGAAGGGCCACCTCTAGAATACTTGCAAGCCAGTAGTCGCCTTTCTCAATAGCAGATGGAAGTAAAATCTTTGATATTAGGTGGCGCTCGGATGCTCCACCCAGCCCCTCAATGAGGCGACATATTACAAGAGCAAGTTGTTCATCTCCAAGAGTCTTAGCACAAACAGTGATGGCAGAAATAATATCACCTCCAAGCAAAAAGAAAGCTATTGCCAACTCATATTGGTGCCTCCCCATCAATACATAAGCATTTTTTGAAGCAGCAGCTTTATGTTTCTCCTCCTGTATGATAAACTATGTCAGACTAAAACTCCAATGAAACTCTAATAAAAAGCGAGGTGTATAAACTTCAATATAATCATGTAAATGTAGGATGGCGTTGGAACAATGTGATAGTGCTTTGTAAGTAAAAGGTGTGATTCATATCAATCCAGGTAAGTTTACAGGCTCAAGAATTGAGGTACACCTGGAAATTGCGAGATAAAAATGCAACTAGGGGCTTGTCCCTTTCATCTTTACTGATCTTGAAGAGTCCTGCCAAGACTTGAAGCCTATTTAATGCTATGTATAAAAGGGCACAGGCCTTTGGATCTCTATTTTTCAGATACTGACATCTAGCCAGCTTCTCCATCTGCAGAAATAAAACTTGATTATAAATAATTAGAATATGCTGTTGGCTGTTCAATAAAATCTGCCTGGTAGACAGGTACAAGTACTACATTTTCAAAAGGGTACAAAGATCCATTGCAATACTATAAAAGTCACATTGTATTTTTCTATTCTTCATGATATCATGCAGTGGGATTAGACTCTTATTAATGGAAATCTCATAGAAAAATTGTATCTCGGCTACCATTCACAGAGGCAAGGGTGGAACTGGTGTGTGGGTGGGTGTTGGGGGGGGGGGGGGGGGGGGGGGGGGGGGGGGGGGGGGGGGGGGGGGGGGGGGGGGGGGGGGGGGGGGGGGGGGGCATCATTACGAAACTGAACGGCAAAAATTATTGTTTTCCAAAAAAAAAAAAAAAAACCTACCAATGACATGCACAGTTTCAAAAATATGACTAGTCCATATAAATTATATGCATGGTTAATCATTCTCATCTTTTCCAATTTTAACAAACTCATTCGACCTTAGATCTATAAATATGAGCATCAATTATATACAAAACAGGTTCTTCCCGTCTATTCTCATAGTTTGAAAAGATCATGAGTGTTAGGATATTAGCGGTTTTCTCATTTTAACAATTCCTAACCACCCCCCACCCACCCACCCACACCCACACCCACACACACACAACATCTTTACATATACCTTACTGCGCAAATCTGAAAGATTTGTAAACCAAAATCCAACACCCAGCTTTCGCATATCTTCCCAAGTTGGTTCAGCTGGTAGAATAGTACTGAACAGAACTGCTTGACAATCAGAATGGAAGGCCCATACAATCAACTTAGACTCAACAACTAACTCCTTGATTGATGGAGTCCTACTGTATCTTCTATGCAGATCCAATTGCTGAAGCCTTATTGAACACCAAAACCTTACATTAAACCAATAACAAATGTCAGATAAGGGGGGGGAAAAAACCTTCATGGGAAAAACCAACATCGTTTCCTAATCCAGAGACTGGGAAAATGGTTATAGGATAATTTGAAGGCTAGATATATTATTATTAGTAAGGCAATTGGTATTTAGATACTGGCATACTGCATTCAAGAAATTCTAGTTTTCAACATCTTGTGCCACAATATTGAATGCATAACAGTCCAAAGTGAGCAATGCAAAGAAGTTGTTCCTACCAGAATTCAGAAACCAGTTCGATTTAGGTCACACACCCCATAATTTTAAATTATTTTTCAATTCTATTTCATATCATATAAGTTATGGTCCCAAAGGAAATAAATCCAGGCCATTTCCAGACAAAGAAACCACAAAATTTTTGGCACATAGGAGTATAGGACTCGCTGAGCTAAATTAATAATTAATTTTCTTTCCTGAATCAAGTCGCACTCTCTTCACCTAATAAATCATGAGCTTATCTAAACTGAAATTATTGACCCTTATTAGACCTGCCTAAGAAAAATTGAAACTTACTACAACTGGCTGACCCTTATCCAACTAGATAATCTGAGCTGATTTGAACTTATTGGACCTAAAACTTATTTTTTGAAGGTGACAGTCATGCCTCTTAATATATAAAAAAAGATAAATCCTGTCAGATAACAAAGTAAAAATGCCAGTATACAGCCTAGCACCTGTCAGCCCTGCCTCCATATGAAAAAAAAGTATATATACTTCCTCTGTAACGTTTTAATAGCAACTTTTACTAAAAATGGCAATAACATTTTAATAGTAACTTTCTCTTTATTTCTATTTGAGGATCCATGTGCACGCACTCAATCAATAATAAAACACTATTTTCTCTCTCCCCCAGTCCTCCTTACATAATAACATGTGTGTGAACACCAAAACACTACTATTCATAAATGGACTAGGAGTCCATGCTACTATCAAAGTTTCTATTAAGACGTCACGGAGGAAGTATTAAAGAAATCGCTCTGCAGTGCAAGTTAACATAGCGAAAAAAAAAAATTTAGGCAAGCTAATCGTATCAGGATATCGTCCAGTTCTTTCCCAATGGCATTTATTTAATCTTCAAAACCGTAATAAAAGCCAGTAAAAGTATCTAGAATTGAAATTGAAGTTACCTTTTTCCTGGGTCATCAAGGCTTTCATATGCTGAAGTAGACTGTGAATTACTGATTTCATGCAGAAGATCTACAATTGCAAGCATCTGCATCTTCTGGGATTCTGTGACAGCTTGGGGAGTATGCAGCTTCCCCAGTAATTCATGGAATCCATATGAATCAAAACTTGGGCCAGAACAAGAAGCAGTGGATATACAGTTAATAGCATCAATTGCAGATGCTGCAAATTGCATCTGTGTTGTTTCAGAAGGTAAAGACCAAGAGTTTGTGTCGAAAACATTGCTCCACTGCAGCTGTTGATTAGCTTCTCTATTTGACAGCTGTCCTTCAAAATACTTGGACAGTTTGATCTGGCTAATATTACTACTAGTTACTCGAGGATATTGTCTTTGGCCAGCAGTAGAATTTGGGGCAAGACACTCAACAAGATGACAAACAGCTGCATATGCACGTTTCCAATTGCCTGCAACAATACAAAACATCCTTTTAACAGAATACCACTACAATAGCAGAATAGCTAATTAGCTATACCAGAGGTCCAGCAAATGCTCTTTTTTTTAAAAAAAATTTTTTTAAAAAAAAAACCAATTGGGTCACATGACTCAAATGATTGTCTGTTCGCCAAAATAGGAAAAAGATTTATGGAAGTGGGTGTGTATTTGAGGAACGACACGCATAACGTGTAAAACAAGAGAAGGAATAGATGGAGATTAATTAATGAACTTTCATGTACAAGTCAAAGACATTTTAAGTTCACATTTACAAGCAATCAACTTCAATTTAAGTAGGAAAAATTATAGAAGAGTAAAAGACAAAAGTTTAGCTACTATAAGAAAGCAGGAAAGTCATTGTTTCCAATTAACGAGAGCATTGCTATCGACTCACAGACAAATCACCATAAGTCAAGATAATTAGAAGCTGAAAGATTCACACTCTCTCCTCACACAATGAGGCACAACCTTGGGTATGATTCCTTTGTAACAAAAACCGAACATGAGTAAGTAAATTACTCAGACCATTGTATTGTGTTTCTTGATAGTTCAAGAGAAAAAATCCCTATAGTTACACATGTGATAACAAAGTCATCAATTTTTGGCTGAATCAAACAATTTATACTTAATATTTGTTATAACGGTTGGATTATGAAATTATTGGATCTCGCAGAGCATGCAACAGAACAAGATGTATTCTGGGGACACTGGGATAGCAAGTGAAAATGGATTTTTAACTCACAAGTATCAACCTTGTCAGAAACCAAATTAACAAAACTAACATCTTCATCCAATTAGTGCTGATAAATTAGCAGAAATAAAATGACTATACTCGTACCTGAGTATATATTATTCAACAGTGCCTCGGGGTGATAGAAAGGAAGAGGACCACACAATGTTTCAGCCACTTCTGTCATCTTCAAGAAGTGATTCTTGTTAGGTGAGACAGCAATTGTTTGAGTACCAATTGCATCAGTACATGCCTTTGTTGAAGGAGGGCAGATACTGACCTCCTCACTGTTATTGTCAATTGACGACTCTTCAAAAATATGAAGTTTACCCGTGGTTATCTGCCCATCATTACAATAACTATTACCGGTAAAAAATGACCACGGGCTGAAGAGAGAAAAGTAGTTCTCATGAAGTACTATTAGTGTGCCTCTTGGCCCTAAAACAAAGTCACATATAGTAGGTGAAGTGCGCAAAACACCAATGCAAACCCAGGTGGACTTATTCTGCGGTTTTTCCCAGTGAAATGAAGTCTGAACACCACAAACCCTTTGAGAATAAATGTGAAGCTCATTTTGAAAGCAGACCCCAAGAAATAATATGCTTTCTGTAAAAAACCAATTGAAGGCCACAACTTTTCCATTCAGGCAAATTTTGTCTTCCAATACCAGAGTCCCACCACCTGTGAGATGCAGAGGTTCCCATATGTAAAGCATGTTCACATTATTTGTATGACCATCTGAGCATATAGTTGCTATTTTCTGACCACAGTCAGCTACTGAGATTGCAGTAACAGGGCCTTGACAGGAGCTAAACAAACCTACAAGTTCAAAAGGAGCGCAACAAACAGAAAACTCAGGTAGATTAATCCTCCAGAGTCTTGATCTACCATCAGAATGTCCAGTGACCACATGATATGGAAAATTGTTATGACAAGAGTCATTTGCCAACTTGGGCGGCGAAGTATACGTTGATATATTTGGAGAAACCACAGTGATACTTGTAACTTCGTCATGACCATCTGGAAAATATGATGAGCATGGACTCACAGTCATGCAATATGTTTTACCAGAAAAGTCAGTTTTATACATAGATATGCAGGATTCAGCATTACTTCCACTGTCAGAGTTGTACATGTGATCGCTTTTGGAAATTTCACAGGAATTCAAGTTCACTTTCCATGATTCAACTTGAAATTTTTTCATCCATAAACCCAAAAGCAAGAAACAATCAGAAACTGAATCCTCTTTCAAGCTGGAATGTAACGGAACTGATACAATCTTGTCAGGCCTATATAAGTGACTGTGACCAATGAAAGGAATAGTACAGAGTTTATGGCACAATATCTCGTTTTCTTCAGTTATAGAAGCTTTTACAATAAGGCAATCTAATCCCTGAGCATGTCCTACAAGAAGAATATGGTCTTCTTCCAGCCATGATGGTGCCCAACACAAGATCATACCCTGAGTTAAAGTATCCTGTAAGATAAACTTCCCTATGACTTTCCATGTGGGAGTGAATGTTGACAGTCCCGAAAGGCTATATGAACTGGTGGAGATTGACCAGAAAACAAGTAACCCATTAGAATCCAAGGAAACAGCAAGTTCAACTTCATGCATACATGGGTGAACAGCAACTTGCAAAATCTTTCCAGTGTGACCAAGAATATCTAAGATGCCTCCTGCCTGACTACACAATTTGCTATCTGTTTCACATAAGTGAGAAGATTTCCCATCTTCAAGTTGTGACTGAGTATATAACACTGACCAGATCAAGTTGTTACAAGGTAATAGTTGAATTAATGAGCATATGTATGGTGGGCCAAATAGTCTATTCCTCCAAATAGCAACTTTATTGAAATATAATCCTTCAGAATTTCGACCTTCGTTTCCACAAGAATTCATCAGATCAGGTTTCTTTAATTCGTGTCTCTTCCACAATGTCACCCGTGGAGATCGCATTGTAGCAACATCGTCAAGGCAGTGCACAGCCCAAAATGTAACCACTTGTCCAGGACCAACCCCAATCAACCATTCACAACTTCCCACCTCATCATTTTTGCATCTCCCAGCAGTGAAGATATGGTTAACTTTATCTCCAGCACAAACTATACCTTCTATATCCAATGCCCACTCTAGAAGAATATCTTTCCCCAGAATACCACCGAGTGATTGACTAATTTCAATGATGCCAACCACACAAAAAGATCGTCTAGGGGTCGACATTTCACGATTATCCTTGTTGCCTTTTCGCACTTTACTGTCATCAATCTCACACCACAATCTAACAACACCATCTAAGCAGCTTGTTAGCAGAACATGCCTTGGTGCATATAGAATATTTCCATTTATTTTTCGTCCTCCAGAAGGTCTCCACTGCATCGCCAAAACAGGTTTTGGATGCCATAATTCAGAAGCAACATATCCGTATTTCCCGTCATACTGGAATATACTAACATGGTCATTTGCATCATAAGGCACAGTCGCTAAATCTTTAGTATCACCAGGATAGGCACCAGCTGCTGAAGGTCCTTCAAGTGACCAAGTAGCAGAAACTAGAGTTTGAGGGACCTTCATTCTGAACTTCCATGCTATCTCCCAAGATTTGCTGTTTCTTTTCCATAAAATGACTTCTGCCCCAACTGAAATTATTCCATCCTCAGATCCCGTCCACGCAATGGCATCAACCTTGGCAGATTGCACGAGCAAAGCAGTCTGGCTCCAACAAAAAGAACCTGAATATGAGTAAATTAATCTTTCCCGAACTTCAAACAAACTAAGTCCGAAAATTTGAGTAGGGAATGAATTTAGAATCTAAGCATGTGAGTTCAAGAGGAAAAAACACAAGGCTTTCCATTCTTATTAGAGGGAATTTTGAAAATATGCAGCCTTGATATATTTCCAGTTTCGATCGTATGATAAGATTTTAAGAGGTCATAAACTAGCAAAGGTGATTCAGTATGATCAAAGGAAGCCTATTTCCAATCATTAATTCTAAATTAGTGATGCTCTCTTTCACACGAAATGCTTAATTGCTTAGTTGATTGAAGACAGCATCATAGAGCTTGCCACCTCTACTCCAATACATAAGCTCCAGCTGAAGTGTAGCAGCTCCGCCCTTTAAAATTGGGGGTTTTATAGTGGCAAAAATCACAAGTTTTGGGTGAGATTTGTTAACAATAACTTCAATAGTTACCCTATAAACACCAAGAAGCTCCCTAAAATAACAAAAGAAAGTGACCTCCATTTAAAAATTAAAATTAAGCTATCAAAAGGCAGTCCCATACTAAATGACTCTATGCAAAATTATCTTAGTGTAAAATTAGTGATAGCCCCAAAATGCCAAAAAAGTTCAAGTTCAGACCATTCGTATTAAAATTAAACACATAACTATTAAATAATTGTTTCCATATATCACCGCACAGTTGACAAATATTGATGAGTTCAACGTTCACATTTATTTCATAATTCATATATCTCTGAAAATCTTGTATTGGATGCTTAAAAAATTCACTATGCTACTCAAGTATGGACCGTTTAGGTAGATATAAATACATAATCCACTTAGTTTCAACATTTCAAGGAAAAATTAAGGCCTTCATTTATGCTAAAGGAGTTCACATGAATTCACATAAGGACCAATAACATCATATAAGTTTTCCTCAGAGCCAATGACTTTTTACAAGTGCACCTCAGAAGTCAGAACTAACGACTTCACATAAGCTTAGAGAAGGACTAACAGTAAGTTCATAACTGTGCTACTTGGACTCTTCATTTTACTTCAAGTACCCGTGTTGGATCCTTGACTCTCCGTCATGGATATGGACACTTGACACTCCATTTTGGGCTAAAATCACGGAAATTTTTCACAATTTAGCCGAGTTCGACACAAAGACACATACCCGAGTCAAAGTAGCATAGGTTCATAATACCCAGCTAATCACTAGCAACTACCTATAATTACAGTTCAGTAAGTTCATAAAGCACTTCCACACTAACTAGCTCATACAGTATAAACTCTGATTATTTCACAAGTTATTATGTTTTGGTAAGCTATAATTCATCAAATACTTACCATAACTGGAGAAGAATTTTACTAAGTGGTTCATATCAGTTCAATTGATCACTAATAATTTCAAATAAAATCAGTTCAGAATCAAATCAAGTTCATACAGTTCATATTTGAATTTCAGCGCTACTAGGTTCGAATAAGTCCAGTTCCTATACATAGTTGAGTTTTCACTCAGTAGTACAAATTACATAGAGTACAATTATATCACATTTCACAATTTGAATTTTTTTAGCTCTGATTTTGATAAATACAGTTACAACACAAACAACAATCTCATTTGAGCTGCAAACGAGTTTCGATTAAATTACGAATTTCGTCAAATTAAAAGAACGTCACATTTCACAATTTCAGATGGTTGCGCGAGCTATAAATTAATTAATATACACCAAAAGAAAAGGCAAATTAAAACGGAAAATACCTGGAGAAGAATCGTACTGAAAGAGGAAAATGCGATTGTCAGAAGCAGCAGCAAGATCACCAGACGAAGGCAACTTCGGCGAAAAAGCAACCGAAACGACGTCGTATTGAGAGCAGAGTTCGAGGACTTGGCGGAAGACTGGACCAACGCGAGATTGGTGAGGAGAGAGAGGCGAAGGAAAGTGAGAGATGACGAGAAGAGAAGAAGCTCCGTAAGCAATCCATGAGTATCCGGCGAAGTCAGGCAAGAAATCGAGGACTGGTGATTTGGATTTGGAGAGGTTTGGCGAAGGTGGAATTGTGTGGGATTTGATGAGTTGCAGTGGAAGAATGTCACTGAGATCTGAGGAAGAAGACGATGATGACGACGACGACGATGAAGGTTCCGCCATTTGTGAGAGGTTTGGGACTGAGTCTGGACTTTGGAGCGCAGCGATTTGGGTTGTAGATGGTGAATCGGAGTTGTTAGCGTTGAGGATAAAAACGACTGCCGTTACATTGTAATAGAGCCCGTAGTTTGACCAGTCAGATCCACAATGGTTAATGACTTGATGGTTATGGTTAATTGGTTATTGAGCAAGTTGATCACAAGCTCCGGGTGCTCGACTCGTGGTTGTTTAGAATATGAGTCGATCACGAGCAACTCGTTTTATATTTTAACCCCTTTAAATCTTCTAAGTACTTATTGTTGACTATATTTTCAATTCTTCATGAGTACATATTTTTTTTTTCTTTTGTAATGTATTAATTTAGTTTTATTAAGACTTAATGAAAATTCTGTTTCCAAGCATAAAATATAGAATGGAGAATATTGATTTTTCTGAAAAATTATCTAATTTCGAGCGAACAACTCGAGTCGAGCTTTTACTTAGACAAGTATCAGTTGTCCAACTCAATAAACACCCCTAGTGAAATGGTTAATGCTTCTTTGAGAGGATTCACTTGCAAATTGGTAAAATATCAATGTTCAAGATCAACTAAGCGTTTCCAATTGTTGTAGTTAGTCCTGCATGTAATTTCAAAAAATTCTTAGCGTTTCGATTCGGCCATTTGAGTAACATAAGCAATTACACAAATTAATTTGTTTCGAGTAAAGATTAGGCAAAAGTAATCTCGTTTCATTAATGGAATGAATAAACAAAAATGAAATCGTTGAGAAAATGAGTTTCATTAATGGTAAGTAGAACTCATTCCAATGGAAAGCTAAAACTAACCATTGTAGTACTAATTAACTACAAGATACCTTTAAAAAAAACTAGAAGATAAAAGGAAAACTGGTGGAATTTTTGTTTAACGCTTCAGAGTAATTTGACAATAAGCTTGCTATGGGGGACGCTTTCATAAAGCAAAATATATGTCGTGTCTTTTTAGTTTTGGGGCAACAATTTTTTTTTTCATTTTTCCTCTTTAATCTAAAAAGATCGATAAACTGTTGAAAAAAAATTCATATTAAAGGATAACAAGTGGGTGATTTTCACACTACAAAAATATTAGCTTCTTATTATAGATAATTATAGGTTTTTATTTACCAAGGGGAAAAGCTAAGAGATCAGCCTGTGGCTGAGGTCCTAGCCAAATTCCTATAATCAGCCAAAGTCACATTATATTACAAACATACCTAGGAATCTAGGATAACTATTACAATCACTAAACATTAAAAACACAAATTTATTTGGGAGATGGAGAAGATTTGAACTTTGAATATGGCTTGCTTTTCTCTTGATTCCACCGCAATTGCTTTGGAGGTTGACAGTTTCACTAGGTGAATAATCGATTTGGTTAGAACTCGAGTCAAGATGGATTTTCGACATACAAGGAAAAATAAGGTTGGAAGAGATGTGAATGAGTTTCCTATAAATGGGGCTTTTAACTCGGATAGGTGAAACCAACAAGTTTGAACCTAAGCTCCAGTTTCGTAATCGAAAGAACCAAGGTTCTACCCTTCTCATCACTAAGGAGGATTATGGTAAATTAGCCAAAGAAGAGTCAATTCAACTTTTCAACCCAAGGTCAAGAAAATTTATGAGCATCAAATTAGTGAACTCTCAAAAGAAGCCTTTAAATCTGGTTGTGGAGTCTCAAGAGGAACTTGTACCATCAAATCCTTCCTTAGACAGCTACACTTCAAACAAGTGTGAGGAAAAGTCTCCAATGGAAACCGCTCCACATGGTGAGGGCAAAACGATCCATCATCCTACAGTGACCCACAACCACTTTTTTGTTCTAATCCCACTAACCATCTTGATAAGAGCTCGATGTGCTCCCAACATTGTGCTACGAGCAATCGTGGCATTTTCCTTTTAAACCTTACTACGAGTAACCATAATCGATCAAGGAGGACAATTATACTTTGAAAATGTTGTAATTTAGAAAAGTGATATACTTATCACCGTGGTTCTACATGATTTTATGGGCTAAGCTACTAACATACTTTCTTCTCTTGTGATTTGTTTATACGGAGTAGATGACTAGAGTGTTGTCTCATAAGATGGTGAAAACGTACATATAAAGAGGGGTTCGTTGAAAAAGAAAATGGGATTACAATTTTTAAATAATGGTATTAATTTGCATATTGAATAAATGACACTCCTAAGTCCTAACTAGTGAATGGACGAGACTGTGAGACTAAAAGATAACTCAAGTGATTAGAGCTTTCTTTTCGATTCCAAAAGATATTGGGATCGATTCTCATCCCCGCCTTTGTGGCTTAAACACACACAAAAAAATAGTGGTTGCGTAAAATTAGATTGAATAAATGACATTTGTATTTCTTCATTCTTTCAAATGGGTTGCAGGAAGAGAATATTTTATGTCTCTCACAAAATATTATCAATTTTGTTGCATGTTTTTGAAAATGAATAATGTATTTCACTTGCAATTTCTAAGAATGTGATGCATCCCCTCATTTTATTAATTTTTAAATTTTAGCCTAACATAATGAATGACATAAATTTTAAAGAACAAAAATAAGACTTTTTTTTTAATAGAGTACCATGTTTGATCACAGATTCTGAATTGCTAAACGAAGTCCGTTTTTACTGGAATCAAAGTCCACATTTCGTGTGAACTTCCCATATTGCCCTTCAGATTCTCCACCTCCGTAACCACCAACGCATGGACGCCTTGCGTAGGCGTCCAGACCATGGTATGGACGCCTTGCGTAGGCGTCCACACCATGGTCTGGACGCCTATGCAAGGCGTCCATACCATGGTCTGGACGCCTACGCAAGGCGTCCATGCCATTCAAAGTCCACATGTTTTTTACGTGGTGGTTGTTGGTAGTAGGGTGGTGTCAGGTGGTGGTTTTTGGTGGTAGGGTGCCTTGGGTGGTGGTTGTTGGTGTTGGATGAGGTGTGTTGGGTGGTTAGGGAGGGGATTGGAGGAAGGGCGTGTTGGGAAATTCACACGAAAAGTGGACTTTGATTCTAGTAAAAGTGGACTTTGAATAGTATTTCCCAAGATTTAAGTCGTAAGTGCACATGAATTAGCATTGAGGAAGTCGCGGACTCCGTCTTGTCTCTTATAAAGTGCAAATATTTCTTTAAATAATAAATTTTAGTTTTATCTTATTACTAAAAAGAAATGTATGTAAGTCGTAGTAATTCGAAATACGAATACTCCGTAACATTTATCTACAAGTAAAAATTTCAAACGTACATCATAATGTAATTCATAGGTCCATAATTCAATCTCCCGTAACTCCGTAAGAGTACTCCGTATAAAACTCTATTGATGGTACTTTCGTAATATCAGCTTATATCCAGGGTAAATCTCATCATATCAAAGCGCCAAACTTATTCCTCTATATAACCTCCTTCCTCAGTTCCTCACTCAAACTGAAACAAACCATTTCTCACAGTACACCTCCACTTTCTCTCTCATCACACAACAATGGCGTCCACACTACTACCAAACAACGTCATTCCATCCGTCGAAACCTCCAAAAATCAACCATCACCACCGGAAAAACAACATTCTCCACAACCTCAACGTAACGACGCTTTAATCTCAAACGACGGTGAAGACGGCGGCGACAAGAGCAACGCCACATCCGCCGTGGCTACGGAAGGAACCACCGAAACTTCTGGAAATTCCGAAACCGGAGTTTCCGAGAGGTTGACGTGGCGAAGAGCGAGCGTTGATATCGTGTATTCGGAAACGCTGATGAAGCCAGCTGACGTCGCCACTGAGCCTACTCCTTCGGTTTCAGCTGCTAAACAAGAGAGCTTGAGTGACATTAAAGGCGGAAACAACGAAGGCAGTACACCGAGAGGAGGAGCTTCCGCGAAATGTAACAGCGCTAGTAGTGGAAATCCGACGGTTGCTGTTCCAGCAGAGCAGCATCAGATGGTGGAGGAAGCTTGGGATAGGCTGAGGAAATCTTACGTTTTCTACAAAGGTGAAGCTGTTGGAACTGTTGCTGCTTCTGATCCTAGTGCTGAAGCTTTGAACTATAATCAGGTATATTATCTGATTTCCTCTCTTCAATGGCGTCTTCTGTATCTGTTTGTTTCCATTTTCGATCATCACTTTTCTAAGATTTCATTGCCTCGTTTTATTTTTTAGCGCGTGTTTTTATTTTCTGAATTTGTTACTTGCGCTCATAAATCATAATATCTGGTGAAGTTAATCTCAAAATTTATTTGAGATAATCATAATTTATACGATTATTTCTAATGTGATGGTTAAGATAACTTTTGTTCTTCTTTTTTTACAAGGATCTGTTCATTGTTTAGATTAGAGTAATTTCTTCTCAAAATATTTTTCGCTGATTATTTTGTATTTTGAAATATTTTTTCTGTTTACTTCCTGGCGTTTAATAGAGTTGAATAGTTGGATTAGTTGACGTTGTGAATGAAATGAGAAGGATATTTGATTTTAACATTGCGTGAACTTAATCGGAAATTCTTGTCGACTATTCTTTTAACACAATACGCTTGAGGCCTTTAGCAATTACTGTAATTCGCAGGATTCTAATCGCTATACCATAACTTCAGAATGATCATCAGTATTCAATATCATCAATAATTAGCGATTATATATATTACACCAAGCAGAACCTTCTTCCTATATATACATATTTGTCGGCTTTGTAATAGTTTTCCAGAAATGAAATGTCATTGCAAGCGCATGTTCATATTTGGTTGCGCACTCATTTTTGCATGTCCAATTACTGTAAATTACTGTTAAATTACTTGCAATTTACCAACTAATTGCATGTTCATCAATTAGTTAAATTACTTGGATATATGTGAAGGTTTCCCTGTTTGATATGGTGATTATGTTGCACCAAGCAAATTAGTGAAGAGGAATTGATAGTTTGAATGTTATGCCATTAGATATGCTTATTCACTGGTTATACGTACACTGAGTATTGAGTCATTGAGTGAGCAATCACTGATTCACTCAATCTACAGAAGTAGGTGCAGGGGTTATATAAAGCTAAGATTGATATATTGGTCATGCTATTTATATTGCTTCACATTTATGGCAAATGACAGCATCCTCATGATCTCATCACTGATATAAACAGAGTATCATATTGTCATCATGAACGTTAAAGTTGATATGAGACGTATAATTGGAATATCATTCGACATAGCTCCAGTTATGCTATTGTATTATTTTTTGGAGACATATTCCATTTCTTACAAGCTTAAATTGGTAGCTAGCAGAAAAATCAAGTATGCTCGAAACTTTTAATGATGAAATTCATGTGACATGAGCTATGATCTATGATGCGGAAATGTGACATGAGCTATTAACTATATGCAACTTCAATGTAGCTCCATTTAAGTGCATAGAATACATGTGAAAATAGTTTAGTACTCCATAGTATATGTTCTTATATACATGAATGATGAATCAGTACTAGTATCAGAACATTTTACCAATGTCCTGAGCTATATAGCTGAATCACCACAGCACTATTGTTCGTCAAATTTAACTTTCATCCATTGTTTGTCTCTGGTCTGTTACATCTATTTGATTAAAAATGCAAGCAATTGCATGTTTGTATTGATCTTCCATTGGATATCTGCAGGTTTTTGTGAGAGACTTCTTTCCTAGTGCGCTAGCTTGCCTAATGAAAGAACCCCCAGAGGCTGACATCGTGAAGAACTTCTTGCTGAAAACCCTCCACCTTCAAGGCCGAGAAAAGAAGATTGATAATTTTACTCTGGGAGAAGGTGTGATGCCAGCGAGCTTCAAGGTCAAGAACAATGTGAAACGTGAGCGTGTGCAGGAAACTTTGGAAGCTGATTATGGTGGCTCTGCGATTGGAAGGGTTGCACCTATGGATTCTGGGTTTTGGTGGATTATTCTACTCAAGTCATATGTCAAATGCACAAGAGACTACTCACTAGTAGACATGCCTGAAGTGCAGCAAGGCATAAAGTTGATCCTTAACCTTTGTCTATCTGATGGTTTCGACACTTTCCCCTCGCTACTTTGTGCAGATGCATGCTGTATGATTGATAGAAGGATGGTATGTTTACTTCTTAATCCATTTGCTTTCATTGAATCGATCTGTAATAGAACTTGGACTCTTACGGAACTAGATTTCGTAAAATAAAACTGCAATGGACTAAAGCTCTCTGTTTCAGATTAACTCCTAATTTACTAATATAACATCATGCTGTTCCAAGTGTCTGCCAACAGAAAGTCAGATTAGACATTAATGTTACATGACATGAATGATGAAATGCTACATGAACTGAGGAAAATTATGCGTTATGCATTTGCAGCTTCCATTCACTTACTAACTTCATCCATATATATCTAATGAGCAGGGAATATATGGGTATCCAATAGAGATTCAGGCTCTTTTCTTTTTTGCACTGAGATGTGCCAAACAGATGCTGAGAGAAGGGGCTGACAACAAAGAATTGCTGGACAAGATCATCGAAAAGATCAAAGCACTTAGTTACCACATTCGCACCTATTACTGGCTTGATTACACACAGCTGAACAACATATACCGCTATCGTACAGAAGAATACTCTCACACTGCTGTCAACAAGTTCAATGTAAGCCCGGATTCAATCCCTGACTGGCTGTTTGAGTTCATGCCCTTAGAAGGCGGTTACTTCATTGGCAATGTCAGCCCAGCTCGCATGGACTTCAGGTGGTTCTTAATTGGGAACTGCATCGCCATCTTAAGCAGCCTCGCGACACCAGAACAGGCAATGGCTATAATGGAATTGATTGATGAGCGTTGGAATGAATTGATAGGAGAGATGCCCTTGAAAATCTCTTATCCAGCTCTAGAGGGTCATGAGTGGAGTATCGTCACAGGGTATGATCCGAAAAATACCAGGTGGAGTTACCACAATGGTGGTTCTTGGCCTGGTGAGTTTCCTGGTACAATGTTATACATATATCTCTACATCTATCCCTACTGAAAGCATTGTAGTATCATTTTTATCCTAAACCACAAATTTATTACTCCAAACTCCAATTGGCTGATAGTCTTTTCATTCTTGTACAACATGTTTTAGCAACGAATTTTAGTGAGGCACATTTCCCATGCTATTACAATCAAACTAAACTTTGATGCAATTTATTAAATGAAATTGCTCAACCTATAACAGTTCTGCTGTGGTTGCTGACATCGGCATGCATCAAGACTGGGAAGGTTACACTGGCAAAAAGAGCCATTGGTCTGGTGGAGGGACGCCTTGCTAAAGATGGGTGGCCAGAGTATTATGATGGGAAGACAGGCCGCTATGTTGGGAAGCAAGCGAGGAAGTATCAGACATGGAGCATTGCTGGCTACCTTGTCGCCAAGAAGATGATGGAGAATCCAGCCAATCTTATGATGGTTTCGCTTGATGAAGACAAGACGATTGCCAAGCCTAAGCTCACTCGCTCTGCTTCGTGGAGTGCCCCCTAGATCGAGTCATCTGATCTTCTTCCCACTCCCTGATGAAAAATCTATCCTTAAAGGCCATAAAATTACAGTTACAGTATGCATTTTTGGACAAGGTTTTTTCATCTAAACATAGGCTACATTGCCTGCCTCGATCAATGGCTTATATAACACAGATATACATGCTGTTTGCATTACATATGCTCATTGCTGTTATCTACTTATCTTTACTTAGGTTCATGTCCATCGTATGGAGAATGATAGAATGAAGGGTCCGAATCCCTTACCCATCACGTCTAGTTTACACTACATGGTTTCATACTAACCCCTTTCAGATTCGGTGTCTAAAAACTTTATACGTAACTTACAATAGTTATTGTAGGGAAAAATTGTCAACTCCCACCTTTTAGTTGAGACTTTTTGTAAACTCCCACCTTTTAGTTCATTTTTTTTATTCTCCCACCTTTACTCGCACCATTTTTTGTAAACTCCCACCTCCATCATATTCCATTACATTTTCTGTTAATTTGGGGGTTATTTTGGTCATTTCCTCTTCATTTTCTTTCTTACCTCTCACATCCCCTTCAACACTACACTCCAATGACTCCATTTCTTCACTCTTCCTATTCTTCTTCACTTCAATGAATTCATCATCTTCATCTTTAATTCCTTCATTTTTTTTACTTCTTTAACTCTCTTTGCGAGCCTATCAACACTACTATTCTTGCTTCTAATTTCTCTAATTAACATGGGCATAATTTCTCTAATTARCATGAACACTCAAATTAATTGTAATTTGTGATATTATGACAACACAATTGAAGATCAAAGTAACAAAACTCTTAACATACAGCAGCAACATGATAATTAATTTGTGATGAACTTCCAATAGTGTCATTCAACCCATCCCATCCCATACCTTCAAATTTCAATTATTCAATCATAAAATTAAGTGTCTTTTGAATTGTGGGTGTTTTTTTTAATTGGAATTGTGGGAATTTGGACTCGCAAATAAAGATCATGTGATGATAGGCGGGTATGGCAGTGATGATAGACTCGCAAATTAGAAGCGAAAGTGGTGAATTGATTGAAGTGAAATGGTGAATCGTGGGTTGAAGAGGGAGGTAAGGAAGAATAGAGCGAGAAGGTAAAGACAAACAATACCCCCCAATTTAACAGATTTTCTAACAGAAGTTAACGGAGGTGGGAGTTTACAAAAAAGGGTGCGACGAAAGGTGGGAGAATAAAAAAAAATGGACTAAAAGGTGGGAGTTTACAAAAAGTCTCAACTAAAAGGTGGGAGTTAGCAATTTTTCCTTATTGTAGATTGCCTAAGAAATAAATTAGAACGTCTAAACAGAAACTTTGATTGAAGATGCCAAATCGCCAAGGGGTCTCTTATTTCTAGTGTCCAACAAGCCTAAGCACAAGTATTACGTATTACGTATTTACGTGTATGCGCAATAGGTCTATTATGGTCCCGGGACCATGTGGTCCCAGACAAATGTTCATTTTCGAAACTAGAAATGTTCATTTCTGAAAATAGAATTGTTCATTTCTGAAAATACAAGTGTTCATTTCCAGATATGACACTTGAAAATGAATATTTCTAGTTTCAGAAATGAACATTTGCCCGGGACCATGAGAACTATGGTCCCGGGACCATAATAGAATTTGCGGCGTACGCGCGCGTATACTTGCTGTACAGGTTCATTACAGATTTTACATTGGGTCGTGAAAATTGGCACTAGTCCAGCTAGAAAAGAAAGTTTTACACTAAAGAACTTGAAATCCAAAAAATAAATGCGCATCCGGGGAATCGAACCCCGGTCAGTACCGTGGGAGGGTACTATGATACCACTACACTAGATGCGCCTTCTCTGATGACATTGACATTTTTCTTAATTTTTAACGATAAATAATGATTGAGTATAGGCCACTCCACTGCCCTTTGGGCCACTAGTTGGTAACTTGGTATGATCATGAATTCATGATAGAAAGCCTCAAAAGAAAAAGAAGCGGTCAAGAAGAAGACCACCGAATTTTATTTTTTTTTTAAAAATGGTTTTATAGATGTATTACTTGGAGTTTTCATGGACTAGAAGATAATTTATCCGAAAAGAAAGAAAGGGATAGAGAAAAAAAGAAGTTAGGTCTCATATAATTGAAGAGATAGAGATAATTTATTTATTTTCAAAAAGATAAATGATGACAAATTACATATTCGAGAACGTGAATAAATGAGTATTTAATGAGCTGTTCGCCTGTTCACAATTGTCAATGAGCCGAATTGTAATTTGTTCAAGTAAAGTTTGTTTATTACCTCAATCAAGCTTGGAAATTTTGCGTTCATGGACTTATCGACACTCTACCTTTGGGAAAATAATTTTGGCACTCCCAAAACTATTTTTGCTCTTCTCTTACATGAGTAATTTATAGAAAAAATTGTGAAAAACCACCTAATAAGTACACTTTTTTCGAGAAAACCACCTAATATACAATTTTTAAAAAATAACCACCTAATAAGACTTTTTTTTTTTGTAAAACACCACCACTTAACGGAGGGGTTAAAATTTCCTTCAACTTTTCCGTTAAGTGGTGGTGTTTTGCAAAAAAAAGTTGTCTTATTAAGTGATTTTTTAAACAAAAAAAACACTTATTAGGAAACCCCCTTAACAGAAAAGTTAACGGAATTAAGACTATTCCGTTAAGTGGTAGTGTTTTGCAAAAAAAGTGTCTTATTAGGTAGTTATTTTAACAAAATTGTATATTATGTGATTTTTTCGAAAAAAGTGTGTTTATTAGATGGTTTATTCACAATTTTTCCTAATTTATAACTACTATTCATATGAGAGGAGTAAGAGTGCCTAAATGGTTTGGAGAGTGTCAAAATCACTACCGTATAAATGTATGTATGTTTGGTATACATAGTTGATGCTTTCTCGAATGTACTGTGCTTGGATACTGAAACAGTAACTGAGACTCTGATAAAAATCAGACACTGGCAGCTCAGCTCATGACGTGCAAGTGGGCAGCATCATATCATTGTCATCACATGACCCTTATATTCCCCTCCTTCTCTCTCTTTCTCTCTCCTCCTCTCACGACATTGGAGAGAAACTTGAGTTGAAAGCAAAAAAAAAAAAAAAAAAAAAAAAATGGAAAAGTGCAGCATCATAGCATGGTTAGGAACAAACGTAGTATCAGCTTTCTTCGCTTCACTGGAACGCTGTTCTTGCATTAACCTCACCACCTCCGACCTCGACGAAACCGTCATCTATAACCACGCTTACGAGCACCACCCCGCTGATCGCCACGTCACCTCCTTCCCTTCTCCCAATCATCTCTCCTCTGTTGTTTAGTCGTTCTTCTCATTCTAGGGTTTCCATTTTGTACCAATTCTGTACTTTCTTAGCTCACTTCATTATGCTGCTGTTACTTAGTAAGATACCATATTTAATTTTTGGATTCAATTGTATTGTACTTGTATAATTTATATTATCCAGTGTATCACCTTGATTTTGTATCAATTGTTGCCTGATTTCATCATATTCGTTATGTTTATTTGTATAATGCGATCTCTGCTTCATCAATCTGGAATGTTGAATTAATTGGGGTTAAATTTGATTGAATTAAAAAAAAAAAAAGTTGAAGATCAGAGGATAATTCATTGTTTGCTAGTGAGAGTATAATCATGGTAGTAACATTTTACTGTGATGATTGTTAGTTGCACACTTGCACCTTGATTCATTACTCATTGTGAAGCATCTTCAATGTTGGATTGCTATTCAAGTATTGATGGGTGTATTGCAGTCTTTTGTCTGGTTGATTTGGTGTACAACCTACTGTTATTGTATCGATTTGCTTGATTTACGATATGTTGATGGGTAATGATGCCAAATTGCATAATACAACCGGCATTATTATTTGTTCATTTCGTAAAAAATAAAATAAAAATGACTGTGGTTGTACCATGCACATCGTCATCATCAGATGTCTTCTCCAAATAAGTCGAGTCATGGCTGTTGGGGCTAACCGACATCGTCGTTGATGATTGTCCCTAAGAATTCAATTGTTAGTCAGGTTGAGAGTATCTTAATAGAGTTGAAAATAGTGCAGATTTCTTGTTGGAAATTTTGATCTTTACATTGTATCACTAATAATGGTAGGATGATTAGCTCTCACATGTTGCCAAATTCTTATAATCAAAGGGAGTTTAGACTAATCATAATAGCATGTACATTTTAATCGAGATTATTATTTAGTGATTAGAACACTACAACACTAGAACTCAACTCATTTTATAAATAGATTGCAACTTTGCAAGCATTCCAAATCAATCTTCGCATTTTGCCCCACACATCAGCATTGTTAGACAACGGAAGATAATGTAGAGCCTTGGTCGTATCATATTGAGTCGCTTCTTCTGTGTTCTGCTGTCGCTTGAGCTGCTTGCCAGATGAATCATCGGAAGTCTGGTAGTCATTGTTTAACCAGATGAAAGGACTCGAGGAGACGAGGACACTGAGGCTCGAGGTTAAAAATGCTAGAGAGAAAGATATGGCATATGGCCGATATGTAGTGTTATTACTGATGCAAGCGTTCGTGTTTCAGTGGATTGCAATATGTAGTGAGTCCTGTGGGAAACCAGGAACTCAAGAGGGCCTGAACTCGTAACTCGAATGCAGCAGTTACACATTTAAATCTTGTCTGCAATTTGTTCTCATTACAAACTACGAAGTACTACGTTGTAACTATTAATGCTATCTGAAATTTTAAAAAAAACTAGGTTAGAGTTTGAACACTCGGAATTTAGCGTTTGTTGTGGGATGCTAGTTTATGGAAATGTTTTACAGCTTACATGCTCCTCTGTCATATACTTGTGATTCGTCAACTATTGTCATTGAATTGAGGGAAATGAGAGCATTTAAAACATGTACTGCCGATGACTAATTTCATGACTCCTTCGGAATTAAAAAAAAAAGGATGGATTTAATTAACATTTGGACGATAAAATAGCTTTCATAAATTTCGTTCATGTTTTTTAAAGAAAAGGAAAGAAAATTTTAACTTTTTATCGCCATCATTCGTTGATGGCCAGTTGGCCACTCTAGAACACTTAAGTCATAAAATCTATTGTACTTTTGATTTTTCAAAATTCAAAATGACGAATATGAAGTACTTTGTACAAGATAAATAATGTAAAGAAACAAAGGAAGTATTCGATACTCATAAAAACGAACGTTTTGCACGAACATTGCGTCAACGTGTTTGATATGGATCAAAATATTGTACACTAGAGATTCTTGGAAATCCCAAGATACTTGGGACAATATAATCATATACTGATATGTAGAGATGGGAACAGTGGTTGACTAGGGTGCAGGCAATATTAGTCGTTTCAACAAGCCGCACTGTTTAGAAATGATTCTGATTCAGTTGCAAAAAAATTAATGGTCGTAACTCGTGATTGTATAGTACTTATGATATTGCTACTATGATGAGGAATTCTGCTTTGTTACTCCAAGTTATAGCAAGGAAAGGATTCTATGATACAAGTATAAAGGGTGTAACAGTACGTTCAACTATCGGGGATTTGTAGAATGCATTGGAGATTCGTATTTCGCAAATAAATAAATATTACTTCCTCTGTCTTTTTTATTTGCACCATTTCTCACTATAGAAAGTTGCAAGTTGCTATAGCAATAAATTTTATCGATCTCTATTCTAACATACGAGTCTTTTTTCCCTTTATCTCTCTCATTTGCTCAAAGACGGTAATATTTTTTAAAACGGAGGAAATAGTATATCTTTTCTAAGAAGAATGAGATGAATATGAATGATGACAAGGAAGCAAAGACTACATGTTTGGTTTATTGATGATGATTCATGAAGTTGATATACAAATGGTAGTAATAAAAAGTTGAAGAGGAATGGCATACTTGAAAGCAATGAAGACATGTTTTAAAAGTGCGATGAGAAGCTCCCCCATAAACTAATGGGGTCGGAGAGGCATGCCAAAAGGCTTTGTCTTGCAAACCACCAGCCAAACTTCTCTTTCCAATCAACTTCACTTCTTTTCAACTATTGTTTTACTWCTACCARGTCTACCACTACCATTSGCAGCATGATTATATTTTCGAGCAATKTCGACTTCAGCTATGCATGGAAGTCAGTAAACACGAATGATTTTGGGCTGTCCAACCACCACCACCACCAMCTCGATTAGTTTGCCCCCTCTGCTCCGGGGAGAAGATGTTCCACAGTCTGTCACTGTTTCAACCTCCTTTAATTAAAAAAAYTTGACATAAACAGGTATCTAGGAAAATACAATGACCATAGTGTTCTATCAACATAAGTTAAATCATAGGGACGAAAAAAGGYTGATCGTTTTAAATTACCTTCGGAACAAGGCAAGACCGTTCATCAATATTGAACTCTTTCAAAGAGCTGAATTAACTTGGAAAATAATGGTTTTCTTGCAGAGTGAAATCTCCAACTTCACTAATGGTAGATATTCTGAATTCAACATAACACACCTCCATTGCTCAACAAAGTCGCCATCATCTTTAGCATCAACATCCTATCATAAGAAAGAACTGGGGTTAAATTTCCATGCCTAGCAAACCACTACATAACTTTACAATGCTTCTTACTATTGATGCCTGATTTCAGAAATTAACGGTGCATCGTTCTTTCCTCATATAATAATTGTGCATTAACTATGATTACTACTAGAATGAGTTCAATAATATTCTATTATATAGGACGTAAGCGTGTAATTAGTCCAACTTGGGATCCTTCATAAAATGATTAACATGATAACCATTTGATCAAAATGAAGATTATCCGAAAGCAGTTTGACACCCACAATAAATGAAACACAGCAATTAAACAAAGATTGCTTCCTCAGGGAGCAACATGAAACCAAAAAAATAATTGCTTCTTTTCCAGAAAGGTATTGATAGGTCAAAAGCCAGAAGCATCCCCACATTAATCCAATCTTGCATGCTCATGCTCCTAACAACTTATCATCACCAATACATGTTACACATTCATGGCAGGTGAACAAAGCAGCAGAGAGCAAATACATAAGCAATAAAAAAAACAAAAGGAGGGATAGTAGACATCATCACCTCTATWTCTTTCTTCCTATAAAAAGCTTCTCTACTGTAAGAAGCTAAAAWCCACAAAATCGAACAAGTTTCCCTAGAATGGGAACTTTAGTTGCTTCTGTTACATTATGGTTCATCTTGATATTTCAAGCTCAGGTTCGACCTGTCACAGCACGACAGCCAAGTCAAAGATCAATCCAGTCTTATGATTTTAAGGTCTCTCCCTTAATCTTTTATTATCTWTATCATTGTTTTTACTAACGTGTACCAGAATAATGGGTTGCTCCTTCGGAAGTAAAAAATTCCAACATGAGCAAAAATAATATGMATAATTTTCATGAATAGCTTGTCAGTTGCATGTCTTATAGTTACTTGTATCTTAGTCTGACTATCTTGCTCTTAGAGGCTGTAATCTAATCAGAAAGATGACTGACTGAATTAAATATGTCATSACACATCAGGTGCAAATGACCAGAGTCACAAAGCTGTGCAACACGATGGATATWGTCACCGTCAATGGCATGTATCCYGGACCAGTCCTCTATGCTCATGAAGATGCCARTGTGGTTGTMAACGTTACCAATGAATCCCCCTACAACATCACAATACACTGGTATGTATAACAGTCACATGCTTTATAAAAGAAAACATTGTCGCGAGCTGACTAGACCTAATTATGTCCGATACTCCTATTAATATTTTTTTTAGGCATGGTGTTCGTCAGAAGGGTTCCTGCTGGTATGATGGTGCTTCCTACATAACCCAATGCCCCATCCAACCAGGAGAAACCTACAATTATAAGTTCAAGATGGAGAAGCAAAAGGGAACCCTTCTATGGCATGCCCACTCCTCTTGGCTTCGCGGCACTGTGTACGGTGCCATTGTTGCATACCCCAAAACTGGGGTACCCTACCCTTTTAAGCCTCCATACGAAGAGCATATCATAATTATAGGTAACAGACTTCTACGTTGATTCTGCAAGCTTCTTTAGCTTTCTGCTCATAAAAATCCTACAACTAAACATCAAGAAATATTTGTGGACATACCTTCACAGGAGAATACTGGATGAAGGACCTTGTGCAGCTTGAGCATGATGTTCTATCAAGTGGAGGAAGCCCTCCACCAGCAGATGCATTCACCATTAACGGTCATCCAGGACCCAACTACAACTGTTCAATAAATGGTAAATGAGATAATTTAACTATTCAGGAGTCAGACTGACATAACATTATCAGAAATTTGGTTTCACAACAATTGAGAAAACTGGAACAACATAATTCATCATAGAGACAACATAACGAAATACATATTATTTGTACATTTGGATATTGTAAACTTAAATCTAATTAGTTTCACTGTATTAATCATTCAGATCCTCCAATTTCTCATAACCTAATCTATACTGCTTATTACAGACACATATATTCTAGATGTTCTCCCAGGGAAGACCTACCTACTGAGGATAATCAACGCAGCCCTCAACATGGAGCAGTTCTTTGCCATTGCCAAGCACAATCTGACAATAGTAGAAGCCGATGGGGAATATACAAAGCCTTTAACTGTGAGCCAAATCATGCTAGGTCCTGGCCAAACCATCAATGCCCTTGTAACAACTGATCAGCAGATAGGCAAATATTCCATTTCAGTGGGTCCTTACATGTCTGCTAAGAATGTCACCTTCCAAAAGATTTCCTCTATTGCTTACTTGCAATACTCTGGCTCTACTTCAAATAGCTATCCTTTATCTTCCCCATTGCCAAGCTTYAATGATACCCTGGTCATCAACACTGTTATGGATGGTCTCAGAAGTTTGGGCCCTGCAAATGTCCCAAGGGAGACCGACACCAATCTTTTCATCACTGTGGGATTAAATGTACAAAAATGTATCTCCAAGACACCCTCACAAAATTGCAAAGGTTTAAACGGAGGAGTGATGGCAGCCTCAATGAACAATGTAAGCTTCATCAAGCCAAAATTTTCACTTCTCGAGGCATACTACAAGAAGATCAATGGCCATTTCACGGAGGATTTTCCTGATTTGCCACTAAAGAWGTATGATTTTGTCAATCAAGCTCCTAATGACATCCCTTATGACACTCAATCTGTCACTGGGACCAGAACGAAGGTTATAGAATACGGATCTAGAGTGCAGATAATCCTACAGGATACAGGGACTGTCACTACAGAGAACCATCCTATTCATCTTCATGGACACAACTTCTATGTGGTGGGATATGGAGCAGGGAATTACAACCCASAAGCTGCATCCTTCAACTTAGAAGATCCACCTTACTTGAACACYATAGGAGTACCTGCAGGTGGATGGGCAGCCATTCGATTTGTTGCAGATAATCCAGGTAATTTTAAATAGTCATATTATAAATTTGAAGCAAGAAAAACCCAGAATTATTCTACTATTACAAGTTTATAACTGACAATACTGAACTGTTTCTGTTAGGGGTATGGTTCATGCACTGTCATATGGAAGTGCATATGTCATGGGGACTTTACGGTGCTCATAGTGAAGAATGGTCAAGGCAACTGGAAACATCCCTCCTCCTCCAGCTGATCAACCAGATGCAGGCTAGAGAGCAACATTCGGTCGTTCTAGGAACTAGGATGATGCCCTTTCTATATATTTCCACCCCCCTTTTATTTCATTTAATTGGAAAGGGCGGGAGCATAACTGATATGGTTTTGTCTGAAAATAGTGGAAAAGTACAGAGCATGTGGTAAATACCAGCAATCAATTATATTTATTCTTTCAAGGAAGTGTAGGGTGCAGAAAGCTGAATGTATTTTGCATTAAAGTAAATCAAGGAGATTGAAGAAACTGATTTTTGATCATCTGATGCTTCAAACACGATTTTAAATGTTCTTAATTATTGCCTATAATCAAACAGAGTCTCTAGTCTACCGATTTAGATTGAACCGTTACTTTCATTGATTTCAGGGCTAAGGAAAATTCTAAACTAGTTTTTAACTTATTCTTTAAGCACTAGAAATAAAAATAATAAGGAAGACAGATTCAAGAATGAAAGTATTGTGGCTTGAAAACACGCAGTGATATGTTGAAATGGTATCAAAAAGGCTATAACTGCACAGAAAGATTACAAAGACCTATAATCATTAAATTAGACTTTAGAGTTATTGGTGTCTGACTATCTGGATAGGATATTACCGTATAAGGTTGCTGAAGACTTCTGGAGTTCCGGCAGCAGCACTGCATCAACTCCACTTAGACCCCTTAGTCCATTCCTTGTATACACAAAATAGCTTGCAGTCAAAGTAAATGTTTTAAAGTGTCAAAATGCATCAATGTTAGAATACAAACAACCAATAATAAGGTTCCTCAAGAAGTCTTGCACGARTAATTAAAATGAAAATAAATTTGGAAACCACCCATATACATAACTTGCAATAAAAGTTAACAAAAGGGCAAGTGAATAAGTCACTGTTAACGATGGACCAAAAATTTTCCACTGAAAACTTATTCATTTATCCATAGACCTTGATTTCAAAAGATTTGATYACACAWTCTTACATAAATYAGATCATGSCGTTACTAAGGTATGCTTACATAACCCWAGAAKCCCCCTAAACCTTGAAKCAACAAACATATAACAGCTATTATCAATCGAACTCTCGCAATAAAATCGAACAATAAAGAGACTATGGATTGATTGTCTCTGAAGTCCAATTTTTATCTCCATTCAGGTTTCTGCTGATTCTATAGGCTATCCTCGAATTAGTCTTTACATTCAAGTAGTCCACCTACACAAGAAACAAAAGAGAGTTTCAGGCAAAACAAGGATAAGTTTTTCAGTACTCTGGGAACTTATAAGTTAGAATCCGGCAAGACCTGATCTGGATCTAGTATCAACAGGCAAAATGCATCAACTGGGCTTGCAGATGGATCTAAACTGGAATCATTTGGCAATTCTTCATAAATGGAAGGAAGACCTGGATCAGGACCCAAATACTGCATTCTTGATTTTAATGAACTAGCAAACCATGATTTCTCCCTKTGCTGCAATTTGTCATAGAATTAGAARGAGATTAGCAGTATRAAATACRGTACAATAATATCAAACTGCCACAAAATTTAATGCAAGCAGAGTWACGGCTGACTACAGAAAATTTTTACAGTAAGAAATTGATTAGAATTTGTCCTGTCATATTTATAGCTTTTTAAAACAGCTTAAAACTCCTAATCCACAWAACAAGAACTGGCAATAGCAACAAGCATATGCATATATTGACTAATCTTGGGTTGGCAACCTATAAACAAAGCTCAAAGACCTCCTAGGGCAACTGATAGGCTTCACCATACTTTCAAATTGG
>SNQN01000013.1:153987-189383 GCA_008642245.1 Bassia scoparia | reverse complement strand
GACTTGAGGTTCTTACCCTTACATGCTAGTAAAATATTTTTACTTCTTTAAGGTTCAATTCAATATCCATAGCCAAATACGCAATTTTTTTTGTGTGAAAAGGAATTCTCAAGAACATATGGATTTCTTCCCTGGTCAATAAAGAGAGAAGAGAAGGAGTTTGAGCTTTACGACAGTAGAATCTCAATTTCAATGCAATTTCCCCAGAAGTTCTATTTCCTATGTTGATGAAAATGGCGCTGAGGTGGGGTGAGCACCAAACCATGATGATCAAATTATCATTAAAGAAAACAAAGTTGTGGGCAATAAATATATATAGATATATATATATAATATATGTTTGGCACTGTTAGATTAATAAATTTAATAGTGACCAACTGACCATCATAGAAACTTCATAGTCCTTTGTCTTAAGTTTGCGATTACTCAATTAATACACCATAATCGTGAATTTTATACCTACACAAATATGACCTTTATGCATTTTCACAAAAATCCTAGAACACATCAGTCAAATAATTCTTAACTGATGTATTGATAGGACAGACTATGTTCAATAATATACTGGTAGTAGATTACATTACTGACAAAAAAGAACACAGAGCATTATACTATGCATCAACTAAGAGGCATAATTATAGATTATTTATACTTCATAGGACATAGTGCAATGATGGTTTGGAGAAGCAAACGTTTGAGATGGCCGAGTTGGTCTAAGCGCAGATTAGGTTCTGGTCCGAAGGGCGTGGGTTCAAATTCCACTCTCAACAATGGAATTCATTTTTATTTTTATCTTTCCTCCATTGTTCATTTTTCACTCTTACCACTATATTCTTCTGGGGTTTTATTATAGACCAAAATCATCATTTCAACAAGCAAAAACTTAAAACATCAATAACAATGGACCAATTCTAATATACCAATTCATAAGTGAAACTGTAACAATCGAATGAAATTCCTATAATGCAATTGAAATGACCCCAATTTTCATTCCCCGAAACAATTCAATTTAGTCTGTGAATCGAATAAGAATACCTTTCGAGTGCGGCAATCAGTGTTGATCTGAATGCTATCAGTCTCGTCTAGGAATCCCCTAATCAAACAAAAATCTTCATAAATCAAAATTACTGCAATATTACAATTTAAAGCAACAAAATAAACAAATGAAAGATCACCTGAAAACAACAGTGCGATTAGCAGGTCTTCCGTTTGATCCAACAGTGGCCTGCGCAATTGCAGGAACAATCATTCAGTACAATTAAGATATAAGCTCGGAATAATACTGTAATTCTGAGGAAAACAAAGGTTGATTAAAGAAGGAAGAAAGAAAAAATACAAGTTGGAAGAAAGAAGAATGCTTGAGATGGGAATGAGACTCGAGAGCTTGAAGAAGAAGCTGCTTCCATGGTGTTGCCGCGCTCATCTTGTGCATCCACCAAGTACCCAACAAACAAGGAGTGATAAATTGACAGAGTTCGCGGGGCACGTAAGACATTTCACCATCTAGGTTGCATGGATACTCCATGTGGATAGAGTCGTGATAAATCCATCAAACATGTTGGGATAAAAGCGCAATTAAATGGGCTATTTAGTCATTTATAACAAGTGTTTTGATAGAAGGTTTAATTTTACATAGACGGAATGTTTGATTTATCTGATTTTACTTTTTTAGTGGGATCACGTGGGTTTCACTTGTCCTTTTTATCTATTAAAATAAATATAAAATAATATAATATTATTTGATTGGATTTGTTATCCCACATGCTTTGATACATATATACTTCCTCGATATGGATACAGTATAGGTGATCAAATGGGCGGATCGGGCCGGGCTTGTATATAAAAAAAACTTGCCCAAACCCGCTGAAAAAGGCGAGTTTTGCGGGCCAAAACGAGCTTTGCGGGCCGATCCGGGTTTTAAACCAGACTTTGATATTTTGGATTCCAGACCCTCACTTTTTCGGGCGGGTTGGATCGAGCCGGCGAGCCGAGCTTATTGTGATCACCTCTAGGATACGACACGCATCTTGGCGTGTCCGATAAATATTTTGGAATATCCATTTTATTTTTATATTTTTGACTCGTATCATATGGATAATTAAAATAGGCCTAAATAGCAAAACTACTTATTATGAGTCTATAACTTTGAGAAGTCACAATTGCTCACAAAGTCATAATTAAGGTATAATGTGTTCGAAATTGATGTTATAAACTATATACTTACATCTCGTCAGAAAAAAAAAAACCTATATACTTACATAATAACTGAATTAAATCATTTAATTGTTTTCATACATAATCAAATGATGTACTCCGTATGAATATGTAATTCTCACTACGATTAATTGATTATGAATTATGGATACATGATTTAAGAGATGTGACTGGTTTTTATATTTTTATGGTTTATCAATACGGAGTATATGATATTGTAGTTGTCATTTTTGTTTGAAACTATTAGAATGATTACTTGATTAGTGATTAAGCTCGTCAACTGGAATTTGTTGAACTGGACTTATTTTTACTGAACTGAACTTACTATCCTGAACTGAACTTATTTTTACTGAAACTAAACTAATTTTTATTGAACTAAACTTATTACTACTGAACTGAAATTATTTTTACTAAAACTTTTTGAAAAAAAGTTGAAGAGAACAGACCTAAATGATTAATTGATTGAATAACAATTGTTTGAAGTTTTGTTTTACCTTATGTTATTTTGTTTTGTAAGACTTAAATTCTTTTTTTTTGTAGGACACTCCCCCTACTTTTGGATGACCGGACGAGAAAGATTTACACTGAATCCTCCCTTAAGGTGTTGGGGTTTTCTAGATCCCGAAGGTTGCTCCATCCGATGCACGATAGATCCTGCCCCATAAAGGGCTTCGCATAGGGCCAATCCTTAGGGAGAGGTGAGATACTCTRTTTCCTATTGTCTACCTCGAGCATTCTCCMTTCTCTTTTTTGACTTTGGAAGAACCTCAAATGCTTGAAACTAGATTAGCTCGTTGCATGGTTTAACAAATGAAATTTTYTGAATGAAATTTTTGTTAGAATATAAATTAAAACAATTATGATATACRCGAAAAAAAGAGAAAAATTTATATTATAGAAGATAGCGAGAAAATGAACAATTTGATATGTAGGTAACTAGATTAGATTCTCGTGCATTGCACGATTTATATGAGTTAATTTTTCTTATTTTATGTAGTTTTTTTAAAATGCAATTTACAACCAAATAAATTGGTCAATTTTCAAATAATAGTCATTAATTTATTCTTGACTAATTTTTTTTATTAAAAAAATTGCAAAAAAATCGTTTTTCAAAACAAGTGATGTGTTTGCGATTTAATTAAGGTAAGACTTTACTCGTACATAATTGTAAATATACAAAAAACGATAATTAAGTATTTGTAATTTGAAAATTAAGTATTGTCCTTTTTTTCCTATAAATTGGAAATTTCCTTTTAATAAATAAAAATACTAATATATTTTAATTTTCGGAAAAAAGGTACAATTACAATATTTATTTGAATTCTTAGAAGTATTTATTATGTGTTACTCATGCGATGAATAAGAAACAATAAATGAAAAGACATGACATCACTGACCATTTTGGAGGAAAAAATCTCATTAGAATTTGACATGTGGCAATCGCTGACATCATCATGTCCCGTTTTAGTAATTAGTTATATACTCCGTAGATTATTTAAAATTTGACATGTGACAATCGCTGACAAACGCATTTTAATAATATTAATGATATCAGAGCCAAAAGCTCATTTTGATGTAAATGACTTAAACAACACTTGAATTCTTGAAATAAACAATCTACTTAATAATTATTTAGTTCATTGGATTAAATTTTATTGTGATGACTAACAACATACTTTGTCATTAAGACTCACACTTTTACTAGCACGTGGTAATTGCCGGTATTTGCTCACGACAAAGATATTAACACAATACACAATGGTTAAATAGTAAACAGAGAAAGAAAAGGAAAGATTTAGTTTGAAAATTTTACATTTTATCAATAAGACAATAAGTCAATAACTGAATAACTATTCTTCTCTTGAGCCTTAACCCCAAAAAAGATGGTGTTTGTTGCGTGACATCATTGACTTAAAACTCACGGGCAAAGTTAGTTTATCGACAATTTACCATAAAATATTAAAGATCGAGAATTTTGATAGTAAAATCTTATACGATAAAACAAGGTCATATATAACTATTGATCATAAAGAGTTATTATATCATTACCATATACCCGTATTAAAAGTGGAGTTGATGTATACTGTTCAATGTGATCCTCACTTGGCCCTAAGTTTTTTTCTAATTTTTTATTTTACCTTATCCCATTTCAGCATTTTCTAAGCTTCATTTTCGATTTGGCTCCATTTTCCGTTCTTTTAACCTGGGTCCTCTCCCTTCATGTTTCTCCCACGGTGTTCCTCCGTAGATACTCATTTGAATTTGATCGGAGGTTGCCATCATGGGAATATAGACTCTTGAATAGTTCACGTCCTCATTAAAATCGAGAGAAAAAAGTAAAACGAAGACCCATTAAATTGAGAGAAACCAAGTAAAACGAAAAATAATCCCATCATCATATTTCCAAGGACAAACATTATGATGTATGAAATCCTAATCAGAATCATATTAAAAAAACCTTGATTAAACAAAGAAGAATAATAACAATTAAAAAATAAAAAATAAAAAATAAAAATAAAAAATAAAAATAACACATCATCAAATATCTAAATACAACTTCTCTAGTTCTCTCCTCAACATAACAGAAAATACGTAGGCGAAGAAAAAGAGGCATACGGATCACATTATATATAGGGGGAGGGTTACTCAGCAAAGTTGCAGAAAAAGAGGATTGTAATTTTCTGCGACAAAACACAACAACAGAAGAAATACTTCTCTCTCGAATAGTCTTCTCTCTTAAACCCTCACTTTCTCTCTCTTCCAATCGCATTCTAATTTCTGCATTCGTAAAACCCTAACTTTCGCGTAACGAGTTCTCCTTCTCTCTTTCTCTTTTACTTTGATTCTAGTTTGTCGTTTTGAGTTGCTGTTTGCTTTCGATTTTCGGATCTTAATCACCTGATATTAGCTTCGGAATTTCTGTTTTTTGTTGTTAATTTGATGAAAATTTTGTTCACGTATTTTGTTTGATGAATTTGTTTTTTGGCGATGAATTCGCGATGGATTGTATGTGAAAGTTGTGATTTTGAGTAATTGGTGCTGGAATTGTTTCACTCTTTGTTTGACGTTTTTGTTTGATGAATTTGTTTTTCCGTGAATTTGGCGTGATTGTATGTGAAAATTTTAAAGTAATTGGTGCTGGAATTGCTCACTCTGAGAGTGTCTGTTTGCGATGGACTTTTAGTTTAATGCTAGTTTGTTGATATGGATTTACTTCGCTTGTCTATCAGCTCTGGACTTTTTTTTATACGGGCTGTGATGTGAATGTATTGATATAGTTGATGTGTGATTTGATTGAATTCAAATTTGTTGTTTATATCAGTACTAGACTATCTTATACATGTTGAGTTTGTGATGTTAAAGTATTAATATAGTGGAATTGCATGATTTTGTTTGGWGWCATTGTTTTTAAGTTGTCGGCTGAGAATTTGTGAGTGGAGAAWTTGAGATGTCCATGTTTTTTGTGTATGCTCAATTGATGATTAAAGCAGGCTGAAGTATTGGTCTGAGTAAATTTTTGCCTGAGGAGGAGTACATTGGATATAATTTATTTAAATGTACTCAAATTGAGGCCCTAGATCATAAGGAGTGGAGGAGGTAAATATTTGTGGATGACTCTGTTTGATTGATTGACTCAAATTGACCATAGTCAACCAAGTTATATTATTGTGAGTTTTGAATAGTTGGGTTGGGACATCAGAAAGTCTGGTCATCAGCGGCACTGTTTACATGAAATTGGTCAGTTGTAGTTGCCCACTTGCCCGGGGATAATGTGGAGGAACATKTAAGGGTTGCGTACAAGTGTYGGTAAATCTTTGTAGGTAATTAAGTGGCATTTAATACTTTTGACTTGGTAGGGTAAGTTATATGGATTGTAATTTCCTTCCTTTTAGAATTGTACACATTTGATATACTTCTGTTTGTCCGATTTTCACAAGTTGCTGAATTACAATGTGTAAATCATTTCTTGATTTTGCTCTTGCAAGATTATTGTTTCTGGTCTACAAAGGTTTGTTATGATATTTGTTTCACAATTTATTTTCTTCTAAAGTGAATGGATCAACCTTCAGCTTCTAGCCATATATATTTGATTTGTGGTTTATCATCTTCTTTTAAGCTTTCCTGATGTTATGGTGATAATGCATTTGCTTGGCTTTTCTTATACTTTTTATTGTTAATTGTCATCTCATATGTTTTGTCCCTGCTTCCTGTCTACCGTCATGTCCCGAGCTCTAGTGCTCTATTTGTTTTAATCAGTTATGATACATTTGTGCTATGAGCATCTCAGAGAATTACAGATTTCATTTATTTTATCATTCAATGTTGATGTACCTGAAAATCTGCTTTGTTGCGTGTCACAGTTGAGCAAATTTTTAATCGTCCGAATATGAGTGACCGTAAACCACCTATAGAATTGGAGGAGGGATGGAAGTTTATGGATAAAGGAATCAAGAAATTGATAAGAATTCTTGAAGGTTACGATGAACCTCCTTTCACCTCTGAAGAGTACATTACTCTTTACACGTAAGTGTGTTGTCTGCTAAGAGTCGATGGCCAATATGATATGATCTTATTTCAAATTATGTTTGCTAATTAAAAAATTTTGGTGCAGAAAAATATAYGACATGTGTACTCAGAAAGCCCCACATGATTACTCTCAACAACTATATGATAAGTACAGACAGGCTTTTGTGGATTACATTGAATCTACTGTAAGAAATTCTTCCTTTATATTTGCGTGTTAAGCTCTAGCTTATTCTTGGCGATTAGATGCAACAAAACTAAAATGATTTCAGGCCTTTTTGCCAAAGGTTGTCATTTAGTCTAGTAAATTACTTGTTCGTTTGTGGGACAAAGATTAATCTAGCCCTTGCATTTGGGAAAGACAGTAATGAATTGATACCAATTTTGATGTGCTTCCGTGATTAGTGTTATTTTTTTTTTTTTTTTTTGGTCACATGGAAGTATGAATGGGCATGTTCCATTTTTTGCTCTTGTTGTTAATTGTGTGTTCTGTTTAGCAATTGAAGTTGTAACGTTAGCTTGTTCATTTGATGTTTTAGTAGACTCCGTTATCAAGCTTACAATTATATCTATTGTTTATGTATCATCTTTAATTTATTATTGTGTCACTGTCTAGAAATACGAGACTTATAAGGCATATACAATGCAAGTGAACTGAGATATTGTTCCTTTTCTGGAAGATTAGTGTGTTCTGGACTTCCTGCCCTTACTATTGATCTTTTTATTTAATTGCGGCCAGTCGGCCACATTACTAACTTGCTCTTGAAATATAATTGTATGTCTGATTTGCCAATCTCCTTCCTGCCGCTAACGTCGTCTTTTACTTCATAATCAGATTTTGCCAGCTTTGAAGGAAAAACATGATGAATATATGCTGATTGAACTTGTTTATAGATGGTCGAATCATAAAGTAATGGTCAGGTGGCTGTCTCGTTTTTTCCATTATCTCGACCGCTACTTTATTACTCGGAGGACACTTCTTTCACTGAATGATGTTGGGCTCACTTGCTTCCGTGATCTGGTAAGAGCCCTTTTGTTACTATATTTTGTTTCTTAGAATATGTTGGTWAATCGAACCTCTTGTTTATATAGCGAAATCCTGTAATGAGAAAACTAATCAACAACTTAATTGTTCTTTTGAACAGGTTTACCAAGCAATACACGGCAAAGCAAAGGATGCTGTTCTAGCCTTGGTAATTATTTCTTTGAAGCATATTTGCAATTTATCTCATGTTTGCAATGTTATTGACATTATTATTTTTATTTTCTTAATCAGATACATATAGAAAGAGATGGTGGGCAAATAGACCGTGCCTTGCTTAAGAATGTGCTTGGAATATTTGTTGAAATTGGAATGGGACAGATGGAACAATATGTGAATGATTTTGAGGCACACTTACTTGATGATACTGCTGCTTATTATTCTCGGAAGGCCTCAAGTTGGATTCTTGAAGATTCATGTCCAGAGTACATGTTGAAGGTAAGTTTCTGAATATTTTCGTTCTTCTGAATATTTGCTGTGCATATAGTTATATCTTGTTTATTATTTCTCTTTTGGCCTTGCAGTCTGAGGAGTGTTTGAAGAAAGAAAAGGARAGGGTGTCTCATTACTTGCATGCTAGCAGTGAAGACAAACTTCTAGAGGTTYACTTCTGCTTTTGAATTAGTTGTTTCAAGGCATTGATTGCATATAGTCAGATGAGATTTCCTGTAACCTGAACTTTTTTTTTCCTCTAAAATTTGAAATTATTTTGTAGCAGTAATAGGATAAGGTTTCTAATGACATGGTTGACTGAAGCTGTTTAATGTTAATTGTGCCTTGTTGGCTTTTACAGAAGAGTGCAAACATGAGGTGTTGTCGGTATAATGAAACGTATTGTTGAGAAAGAAACTCTGGATGTCCGTGTATTGCTTAAGATGAAAAGGTATATTTGTTGATTTCTTATAAAAAATGAAGGATAAAGTTTGAGACTTTTATATGCGTTTTCCTTGAGAACTAAATAACTTATTATGCCTGTGCCTTTTGGTCTGTGGTCAGGTGGAGGACTAACCAGGATGTAACAGACTGTACAGTAAGTCCCCGGCGTTTTGGAGCCTATGGAAGCATCTTTAAGCAGGTATATACTAACATCCTCTGTCTCTTGCAAAGTAGATTATCCTATTGTAGATTTTGATGTTGAGCAACACGTTTTACCTGCAGCATATTTAGATGAAGGAACTGCATTGGTCCAGCAGGCAGAAAGATGCTGCTATTAGCAAGGTGAACACTTCCTTTAATTTTTGGTAAATATGGATTGTCAATGGTCCGTAAGAATTTTGAATCTACGAGAACCAATCACGAATATAGTTGAGGTATTTTATTGGTTTTTTTTTTCTTCTGGCCGTAGAATCGCAAATTCTCTCTGTTGGAGACAAATGCGTTACATGAGCCTTACTTCGTTGAGAAAATGTTGATTCCTTAGTTTCCAATAATTGTTTACGTGCATATTTAATCTGGAAAATTATAATGTACCAATATGTTTTAACTATAAAACGACAACTCATTGTCAATGAGTTGTTCAACAAAAGTGCAGGATAGAAGAACAGATAGGTTGTAGTTGTTTTTACTGGCTTCGGTTTTTTGTAAAGGTTTTTTGGCCTGAGGAAGTTCATCTTTGAGTGATTTATGTGTGTGGATTTTGAGTGTTTATTTATAAGTTATATCTGATGGTGGTCAAACTGAATTTAGATAACTGGTTGTTTGGTAGTTTCCGGAGTGTGGCTCAGGGTTCAATATCCGATTATCAGTGCTATAGTTAGGCACTTTTTTTTGGATAGTTTTTCAAACTAGGTGTCTTTAATGTAGTACATTGACAGATTAATGCTTTTGCTTTACTTGCTCATTTTTTCCCCTACGGGTTATTTTTGATGAGGCTGAGCATTGCTGCTGGTGGCTCACATGAGCAGGTAGGTCTTAATGTTTTAAAAATATTCTGTTTAAATTAAATTATTTGATGGTTTGAGAATATTCACTTTTCTTGTTTTTTGCATTTTATCGAGGTCCTTTGTGAGAAGTCATAGAGCTACATGACAAGTTCAGTGGGTTATGTGCTTGATTTTTTTAGGCAGTCACACCATCTTTCACAAGGTTTTGCATATTTGTGCATGAGTTTAAATAATGTATCATTCCCTTTCCCTAAAAAATAAAAAAGTGTCATTATTGGGCTACGCTAGCTTTTTTTCGTTGTTGAAGTTTAACTTGGTGGTTTTGTAACAGGCTTTTGAAAGAACTTTTGAGGTCTTTCTTAAACAAGGTGTCCTCTGGTAGTTCCAGTGCTGAATTTGCTGGCAACATTTTTGTTGATAATATCCTAAAAAGGGGGTAGTGAAATTAGTGATGAAGCTATTGAGGATTCGCTTTGGAAGGGTAAATAGACTGATTGAATTAAACTTTTTTTGCTAGTCATGGGTTGCCAGTGATTATTTTTTGTCTTTTTTTTTTTCCAGGTTGTAAAGTTCTTGCGTACGGTTAGTGACAAGGACATGTTTGCTGAATTTTACAGGTCAGTTTTCCCTTCTTGTCTCTTCATTCTTTCTCGAATGTTGTTCGTTGTAAATTTTTTGGAGATGTTATCCGTTTGTTTGTAACAGAAAGAAGCTTTCTCTGCCGGCTACTCTTTGACAAAGCAGTGCGATGATGATGCATAGGAAAGAAAGTATTCTTAACAAAAATTGAAGCAGGAGTGTGGTGCTCAGGTTTACGTCAAGGATGGAAGGCAATGGAAGTTGTTCTTTTACTTTTGGATGTTAAGAGTTGTTATTTAGGGTTAGTGGGCGACATAAAATTTTGTAGTAACATTATTCTTTTCTTAATGTTTTAGGTAACTGTTTGACGTTGGGAGAGGGAGAATCAGATTCCCATTTTGAGAATATCTTGGGCAAAACCCAAGCTGCCAATCCTGGGGCTTGATTTAACTGTAACAGTTCTTACTACTGGATTTCTGGCCAAGTTACAAATCCTCTGATCTTACCTTCCCTTGCTGAAATGGTAATTTGCCTAATTGGTGCATTTCATTTACTAATTAGTATGCTATTTTGATTTTTTTTTTACCTTGACCATAGTGAATAAACATTTTTATTCTCTTTTGCCTTCTAGTAAAGGTGTGTAGAAAGTGTTAAGGAGTTTTATAAAACAAAACACAGGAGTTTTGGGGTCTCTCGTATGGGGAGTTGTAACATTATGGCAATTTGGTCAGAAAACAATTGAGTTGTTGTTGCGAACTTATCAGGGTAATTATTAATTCGTGTTATAGTATTCAAATTTTGTAGCTGTCCCGATATGGTAATATTCTTGTTTCACAGATTAAATTATCACATTAAGCAGGTGAGCTTCCTTTCTCGCTCTATTCAACAAGCAGATCGTTGAGTTAGTACATGAATTCTGGTGCAGTTGAAATTAGGGATGAAGGAATTGGTTTGAGAGTAACTCCAATCGTTATCTTGTGCAAAATACAAGATTCTTCTCAAGGAGCCAAGCACAAAAACTGTTTCCCATACTGATCAGTTCTCGTTCAACTCTGGTTTTACTGAYAGAATGAGGAGGATCAGGGTATGATCTTCTATAAGTTTATTATTCCTTTCACCAAAATTTCTTGAAAATGAAAATTTCCGAGTGAATGCTCATATTTTTTCATTTCTCTGGTTGCATGTACAGATCCCTCTCCCCCCAATGGACGARCGTAAGAAGATTGTTGAGGACGTGGACAAAGATAGACGATATGCCATTGATGCTTCTATAGTGCGCATAATGAAAAGTAGGAAGGTGTTGGGTTATCAGCAATTGATCACAGAGTGTGTTGAGCAACTAAGTCGCATGTTTAAGGTATTTACGTCTTGTTGTTTGTTGTGATTCCATGGGGTTATGTGGGTATTGCCGTATTGGCTACCTGTCTTATATGACAACTGTCTGTATGGCATCTAATGTCATGCCTTTTATCTTATTTTTATGCTGATGTTTTTTTTCCCTTTTCGTTGGCTTGTCCCTTTGCAGCCTGATTTTAAGGCAATTAAGAAGAGAATCGAAGATTTAATTACTAGGGATTACATTGAAAGGGACAAGGAAAATGCTCAATTGTTCCGGTACTTGGCCTGAGTTAGTAAGTTCTGACTTGTGATGTCAACATTTTGCAAACCGATTTCTCAAAGGAAGTGGATTTTCTTTAGTAGGTTCTGTGTACAGTGATTGGGTTAACATGAGAAAATTCTTTTGCGATTACAAATATGAAATTGTGCACATGTTAAGCAACTGTTAATTTTTTGGGATATGCTCTTCATATTTGCCTAGTTTTATTCATGCATGTGATCTTTGTATGATTCTCTTTCACCCGCCCTATCTTTTCCCTCTTTTATGCATATGGAAATTCTGAGTTGATGTACATTTTCGGGCCATATTGTTTTGCTTTGTCCCTGCATCTCCATTCTCCAGTTCTCCACTTCAGGAGATTATACATACACAGGCAGTTTGGTGGTAGAACAACATGCATCTCTGYTAGATCGATTCTTATACACAATGAATGTATCTAGGAGAGAATAACAGCGGTTTCCATTTCTTATGTTTAGATTTTTGGTTGGTAASAGCCAGGTAGAGAATGTTTTGTTCAATCTCTTGAGCCCCAAGAGCAAGGTGTATCCATTTTGTTTTGGTAATGGCCTCAAGCTTGGGTTGAACCCGAGTACAAGTTAACCATGGGATTGCCAATTAATTATAAGTCCATGCAGTCTCTTTATTGCTTACTACCCTCATCTCGATCTTTGCAAAGGTGTCGGGATAGATTTTTCTAAATCAAATTCGCCCAAAATTCTCATCAAAGGGGAAATGTTTATTGTTAGTAGGCAATAGATTGAATGCTTTGAATGTTTTGACCTTGCAGTATTTTATTTTTCCGTAGCTGGTTGATTGTAATTGTTCTGTAAATGTAACATTTCTCCAATCGTTTTAAATTGTCTGGTGGTAATATATCTATCTACCTATAATTTGTTATTGTGTATTTGCTAGAGTTTAAATAATTAAAAACAAGCTATATTTCATTTTAAAACTACATTATAAGTTTTTTGAAAAAGAGTTTTTTTCATTCTAAATATCTGACTACCAAACATTTCAATTAGTTTTTTTGAATTGATTGAACATCTATATATTTTTTTAAAACTCGAACAATCTCCTGAACTTTGTAATAGAATGGAAACTGGGCGATGGAATCCATCATTCGTCTCACCCGCATCTTTCAAGTGGATGTCTACAAAACTCGCGACTTCAATGATGAAAGTGGGATGAAGAGAGCGGTGACGGATTACCACCATTTCCCATCACCAGTTTAATCATCCATATTGAAATATTACTCTAAATATACTTTTTTTAATATTTGGAATATAATTAAATATTTATATTATGTGTATTATATTACTGTTTTATTATTGATTGTACATATATTATATTTTCACCCGTTTATCACCACCCAACCATTTTACCCATTGGATAATGGATGGATTGGATGATAACGAACAGCGGGTGCCGACCGCCCCAATTTCCATCCATTTCATCCCTAATTTTGTTTAGCAGATTGTTGACCTGACAGTGGAAAAAGAATAAATTTCATAATCTAAGTTTTCTTTATTGTGTCTAGACAAAAGAATGTCTTCATGACCATAATTGGCTAATTGCATCTTGATTGAAGGCATTTTTGGTTCTAATTCAATTGAGATTACTATCATTAGGTGTTAGAGATCCAATCATGGAAGTAAGTTGTGAACAAGAATAGCTTAATCTAGCTTAGCACACCTCGTAACAAATAATACGGGAGTACTTTTTTTTTAATGAAGAGGCTTAATTCCCCAACTTTTGCGCAATAAGTTCTTGATTGAATAAAAAAAATTCAGTGAACGAGTCTAGTTGATCATCACCATCTTCAATGCCACCGTCACGATGTTGCATAACCACACTGATAAGCTGCAAATACCCTCTATAGCTTCTCAAGCTGTTGGTCATTGTTTTCCGGTGCGGCCGCCATTCATACGATAAGGTGCCATGGTATTGAAATTGATATCGTTATTGCCACACGATGATCCATAGCCATCATCAAATGATCATACAGCCCTTTGTTTCGAGTGTGCTATTGTACGATCAACACATGGCATGTCTAAAGTGATGGAGTCTCGCTGTTCTTCCGAGTCATTACGTGTCTCAACCCTTGCATTTGGCTTTACTTGGTTTTTGACATGAAGATGCACTTGTTAGTAATCAAATTGTTTTCTCTCTAACGCTTGTACTGATCACTACTCGTTAGCTTATCAGTGAATATGACTGCCGCGTTTGCCTCCAACGGCGATGCGGTGTAAACGGATCTGGTTTCCCTCCACACTTCACCGCCATCATCGCCATCCACTCTGTATTTCCCAACAGGCATCAAATCCATCCCCCAGGGCGAAATTCCCCTGTCGCGGACATCCGGCTTTGGATGACTCTATTTGTTTCCAGAGACTAACTCGAGGATCTCATCTTCTTGTTGCAGCTCTTGCCAGCTCTCCAGCTCGATTCGTGCATAGTCTCTTATGGGTAGTTGGCGTCGGTACCTTGGTCCTAAAGTCTCTTACTTAAGTGAGTGTTCAATAATTCTTGATCTCCATTATCAGTTCGACCAGGAATCTTCCTGTCTATAAAGAGCGACGCATTTGTTGCCATAATTAAGCATAGTAACCTTATAATAATAAGGTCATCTCTTCTGACGACGTATGATGTTGCCTATCTTTTGATATCTGGCCTTAAGTAGTTCATCATTCTCATCTACAACTCTTTCCACATCTTAGAAGTCTACGGCAAGAATAATAAACATGCAATAAGTCAACCACTGTTATTTACAATAACGCATAGTTTATTGCCAAAACATTTTATACAAAAATAAAGTGATCAATGGAACATCAAGCTATAAATGGATAAATTAGTTTTGGGTACGCTATTGTGGGGACCAATAAGATGCATATTTTCAAGTGAAGAGAGTGACACAGGAATTTAAGTGTGGGGGTTATAATTAGAATATAACTTTTGGCAAACAAGTTATTGAAAGAATTTTAGACACTTCTTCAAACGGAAAGAATGCAACAGTGAAACGATCTGCATTATTTTTCAAGTATTATATAAAAAAATTAGTTGCAACCAATTTTAGTTATGTTGTAATTAAGTTATTTTTTTTGGTGTTTAGAAAGCCACAAGATTTAATTGGAAGGAAACTTAACCACTTGAGCCTATAATTTATGTTTAATCATTGACAAGGTAATGCATTATATATTACTAGCGTTAATGTACGCGGATGCCGTAGCATACTATGTAACTGAGCAAATGCATGAGAGACAATAGTGAGAAATTTTATATGTAGTTCATAGAATTATGACACTCAAAACTTATAAAGACTCATTGAAATTGCATCCACTCCTCTCACCTTATTAAGCATATTTTTTTGAGTTATATATTGATGGGTGGGGGGGGGAAGAGTAATATTACCCAAGACTTAGCTTATAGCTGCCAACAAATATTTAGTAACCAAAATAATGAAACATGAAAAGTAATTCATGATCGAAAAACACTACTGTAAATGAAATGATAATGGAGATGTAGTTTTCATAGTTATAGCAAAAGTAACATTGTGTTATCAATTATTCTAATTTTGCGTAAAAGGTATTTTCAATTACTTACCACCACTGATAATAAGTTTGATGAATGTACCCATCGTTAATATTATGTCTTAACATAATGCACGTGAATCATCTCGATACATAAAGTATCATATTTTGCACTTATTGGCTAAATTCAACAATAAAAATAAACGAAAACATTTATTGACATTGTAAGCAAAAGTCATTTGTATCTTTAATGTTTCAGAATGAGAGTGATATGTATGTGTTTTTACGCTTTTAGTAATATTCAGTGAGTGTGCCAAAAATATTTTTAACCAATCCTATGTATAAAAATTCATGAAACATTCTATTCTACATAATCGTGTCCAAATTCATTACATGATATATAATTTGGTTCCAAATTCATATAAAAACAAATTAGTGTTAACTTTATTACTAAATCATATATATTTTGTCCACGAGTGTGCGAGTGTGACAGTTATTAGTGTCTATATAATTGTCTTTTATTGATTACATGTAATCTGGAATGTGTGCTGAATGTGTGAGATTGAATTTATTTAATAAACATCGCATTCAGGTCAAACACTTATTTACAATAACGCATAATTTTATGCCAAAACATTTAAAAAATAAAAAGTATCATGGAATCATCTATAAATGGATAAATTTAGTTTGGCGCTAGGCTAATTGTGGGACCAATAAGATGCATATTTTTAAGTGAACGAGAGTGAGCGAGCAGGGAATTTTACGCTGTGGGGTTATATTTAGCAATATACTTTGGGCCAAACAAGTTATTGAGAATTTTAGACACTGTCTTCCTAGACGCGAAAGAATGCAACAGTGACTGAAAGATCTTCGCATTTATTTTAGCAATATATATAAAAAAATTAGTCAACCCAATACAATTTTAGTTTGTGTTATGATAAAGTTATTATTTCTTGAGTTATAGAAAGCCACAAGATTAATTGGAGGAATACTAGCTATATAACTCTAATGCATTTATAATAATTCCAAAAATATACCAGTCAATATTGTAAACCATTCAAACAACAATCTCATTATATTTAAGCAAACATTTGACAAAGGTCACATTTTATTATGATATAATAATATTAATTGTATCCTACTATACTACAACAACATCTACCATAAATGAATTTAAAAGACACATACTCTTACAAACAATAATAACATTTATCATAGTTAGAAAGTCTAAAAGGACATATTGATAAACAACTTGACTATATTAATCTTTCTTCTAAATCACCGATTTACGAAATTTTTCAATTATTTACATTTAGTAAGCAGTAGTGAATTGTATCTCAAGATTACATATGAGCCAATGGCATATTAATTATAACACATGCGAATCACACAAGACCCCCTTGGAATAAGACAGTTCAATAATAAGAAAGTTTGAAGAACTAATCTAAACAAGTGGAACACATATTATACCACATCCTTAAGAAGCACATAAGCACGCGATGCGTGCGATCATTTAAAAATTTATTTAAACTAAGGTTTACAATGAGAAAATAAAAAACTGCTGCAGTTTCGATGGCGACATATATAATTCCATAATTAACAATGACGGAAGTTATTGTGATTTCAAATTTTATGTATTTTTCTTTTTATTAATCTTAACAAACTAACCCTAATCCATAATTGTGTGTCTTCCACCGATTGTGTAGAGTGCGAACTAATACTTACTCGCGTAGACGATATGAAAATATTATATAGTATATTTTATCATGAGTAATTTATATATATCTTTTCGAAATAAGAATGAATTTTAGCTATTTATTCAAATATTTTTTGCAAATAATTTTAATAATCTAAGTTGATTCATGAGAATAATTTAGTGCAATGTAATTAATAAATTTTTATTCGAATTTAATAATCATACTAATTAATTAAACTTTTCATTTCTTATTATGGGAATAAATTAGTCAATGTAATTAAGTTTTTATTATTATATACTTTATATTGCTTGAATATAAATTACAAAAATAAAGAGATTCATTTTTCTCTAAGTAAGAACATTTAAGCTACTAAGCCCTCTACATCCACTTAGAGGTGAGACTTCTTTTAGAATAGGGAGCGACACCATACCCCCCCTTCCCTATAAATAGAGATATAGTACACAAAAATATGGAATAAACGAGTTTGCAATACATAGACGTTCTATCTAGTACAACTAACCAAAAAAGTGTTAGCCAAGGAAAACAAAATAGATAATAATAATAAAATTAATAATTAAGATCATCTTGCTATGCAAAATCTAAGTCACAAAAAATTTAATCTACTTACAAGTAAATTAGAATTTCCTAGGAGATGAGTGGCTCAGTATTGAGTGCAACTTCAAGTGGCTTATGCATTAAGGATCAAACATGCAATAATAATGCATACGTTAATAATTGATCAAGTAGTTCATGCAAGAGCAAGTATGCAACTAATAAAACTAAATTGTATGCGAATAMCAAAACAAATCATTAACATAATGATAATAATGGCGAAAATGTCTCACCGGCTTTCTTAGGCATAGATCGCCATTGTCCTTCACCATGAGCTTCAATGTGTTTGATAAGCAAAGCATCTTCACTAGCAGTCCATGGACCTCTATGCAAGCCAATTTTTGTGCAACAAGGAGCTCTTCCCATTTTTAATTTTTTTTTTGTTTATTATTTCGATCACTTGACTAATGCTTCTATAATTATTAATTTCTTAAGTAAAATTTAAACWTCTAATTAAGTTTTCGAAAAAACGTGAGTGAAGGATTGAGAGAGAATAAGGAGGAAGGCAATCAGAGAAAGAGGGTGATTTTCATGGTTTAGAGGACAAACAAGGGATCACAACCTTGWTAATTCATTCCTATTTAAACAATATAGTTAATTGTTGTTTATTAAAATTAATCTTTCCTAAATAGTAGGGAATTACTTTCCAACTTACCTTGACAATTACATAATTTAATACTATAGCTAGTTAATTTGGAATAGTTTAGTGTATAGTACTAATATACTAGTGTAGCATGAAAGTGTTTGTTTTATATTAAATGCATGCATATATTAGTTAACATTTGGTCACTTGAACTTAACCAATTTTCCTCCCTAATTTCTGCCCTTCCCAACCTTCCACGTTTTTTCAATTTTTGGGATGTTCTTGTTAAAATCATATACTTATTCATGTCTTCTAAATTAAGCATATAAGCTGTATGAAAGCTAAGTACTACTTTGTAGTTAATGTTGAGTGGCTTTGGATCTAGGAATACATCCATACACATAATATGATGACATGGAGATTTTATTATGTAATATAATACTTCCAAGATGGTAAAATATTTCCTTCGTAATCGAAAAAACAAATCCTAACATTATATAAATAACCTAACAGATTACAATATACGTTTGTATAATTATAAGAGTACCCTTAATTATATTTATCAGGTACTGTACGCATTGGTTACTATATACCGTATCGTATGTAATATTTACTCTGTATCAGGGATGGTCATGTGCATAGCTTGTTGCCTTAGCTTGTGCATGTATGGATTAATATTATTAGGGCAAGCAACTTTCGAATTTCAATGCAATAGTTTGACTCGTAACTTAATTTGTTGATAGGTTGATTGAAGTAATCAAACTCTTAAAACTTTCATTGTAAGATTTACCGCAAAAGAGGAAATAAAATAGTTGCACTCCGTAAATCTCCTTCCATTGTTATAGATTGCTTCGAATGGAGATATTTGTCAAGTGTGTAGTAGGCCTCTAAGTTCCACACTTCTACGTATGAAAGTAAGAGAGAAAAAAAATAGTTGATTAAAATTGAAAAAGAATTCAGAACAACTCACTACAGAAATTGGGACAAAGCAAATGATGAATCCACGATAAGGTTAGTAGGAGGTAGTACGCTTAGTATATCGGTCTGAAAATATTTAAATAGTAATTTCTCATGACCTGGAAAGTGTGACAAATTCTGGACAGAATCGAGTCGGGTCACCGAGACATGATGAAATGAGGTTTTCGGACAATTTTCGGAAAAATTGCCGAAATTTATACCATGGGTTCATATGATAATACGAATGAGCCAATGAAGATTTGAGGCCCAAATAAATCCATACGGGGCACTTTTAAGTCCGTCAAATGAAAAACGAGAAAACGTCGAAACGATTGTAGGAGGTAGCCGCTTAGTATTTGGTTCCGAAACTGTTGGAATAGTAATTTCTCATGACCTAAAAGATGTGACAAAAATTCTGGACAAAATTGATCCGAGTCACCGAAAAATGGTTTTTTGGCCAAAAACCATGGATTATACATCACCGAAAAGAGGTCTCCGGACAATTTTCGGAAAAATTACCGAAACGTTTACCATGGGTTCATATGGTAATACGATGAGTCCGAAAAAGATTTGAGCCCCAAATGAGTCCATACGGGGCACTTTTGATTCTGTCAAAAGAAAAACGAGAAAATGTCGAAACGGTCCTAGGAGGTAACAAGCTGAGTATTTGGGTTCGAAACTATGAGAATTGTAATTTCTCATGACCTTGGAGGTGTGATAGAAATTCTGGACAAAATCGAGCCGCGTCACCGAGACATGGTTTTTTTGCCCGAAAAGTATGGATTATACATCACCAAAATGAGATCTCCGGACAATTTTCGGAATAATTGCCGAAATTTTTATCATGGGTTCATATGATAATACGATGGGTTCAAGGAAGATTTTTGAGGCCCAAATGAGTCCAAACAGGGCACGTTTTGAGTCCCTCAAATGAAAAAACGAGAAAACGTCGAAACGATCGTAGGAGGTAGGACGCTTAGTATTTGGGTTCGAAACTGTTGGAATAGTAATTTCTCATGACCTGGAAGATATGACAGAAATTCTGGAAAAAATCGAGCCGGGTCACCTAGACATTGTTTTTTGGCTGAAAACCATGAATTATACATCACCGAAATGAGATCTACGGACAATTTTCGGAAAAATTGCCGAAATTTTTACCATGGGTTCATATGATAATACATTGGGTCTAAGGAAGATTTTTGAGGCCCTATAATGAGTCCATATGGGGCCCTTTTGAGTCTGTCAAAAGAAAAAACGAGAAAATGTCGAAACGGTCGTAGGAGGTAGCTCGCTTAGTATTTGAGTCCGAAACTGTTCAAATAGTAATTTCTCATGACTTGTAAGTTGTGACAAATTCTGGACAAAATCAAGCCAGGTCACCGAGACATGGTTTTTTGGCTGAAAACCATGGATTATACATCACCGAAATAAGATCTACGGACAATTTTCGGAAAAATTGCTGAAATTTTTACCATGGATTCATATGATAATATACGATGGGTCCAAGGAAGATTTTTGAGGCTTAAATGAGTCCATACGAGGCACTTTTGAGTCCTTCAAAGGAAAAAAACAAGAAAACGTCGAAACGGTCGTAGGAGGTACCACGCTTAGTATTTGGGTTCGAAATTGTTGGAATAGTAATTTCTCATGACCTGGAAGGTGTAACAGTAATTCTGGACAAAATCGAACCGGGTCACAAAAACATGGTTTTTGGTCGAAAACCATGGATTATACAGCACCTTAATAAGGTCTCTGAACAATTTTTGTAAAATTTCCAAAAATTTTACCATGGGTTCATATTATGATATGATGGGTCCAAGGAAGATTTGAGACCCAAATGAGTCCATACGGGGCAATTTTGATTCCGTCAATGGAAAAATGAGAAAATGTCGAAACGGTCGTAGGAGGTAGCTCGCTTAGTATTTTGGTCCGAAACTGTTCGAATAGTAATTTCTCATGATCTTGAAGGTGTGACAGAACTTCGGGATAAAATCGAGTCGGGACACCGAGACATGATTTTTTGGCCAAAAACCATGGATTATACATCACTAAAATGAGGTCTACGGACAATTTTCGGAAAAATTGTAGAAATTTTAACTATGGGTTCATATGAAAATACGATGGGTACAAGAAAGATTTGAGACTCAAATGAGTCCCTACGGGACACTTTGGGTCCGACAAAGGAAAAAACGAGAAAACGTTGAAACGAACGTAGGAGGTAGCACGCTTAGTATTTGGGTCCGAAACTGTTGGAATAATAATTTCACATGACCTGGAAGGTGTAACAGTAATTTTGGACAAAATCGAGTCGGTTCATCGAGACATGGTTTTTGGTCGAAAACCATGGATTATACATCACCGAAATGAGGTCTCCGAACTTTTTACCATGGGTTCATATTATAATACGATGGGTCCAAGGAAGATTTGAGGCCCAAATGAGTTCATATGGGGTACTTTTGAGTCCGTTAAAGGAAAAAACGAGAAAACGTCGAAACGGTCGTAGAAGGTAGCACGCTTAGTATATGAGTCCGAAACTGTTGGAATAGTAATTCCTCATGACCTAGAAGGTGTGTTAGAAATTCTGGGCAAAATTGAGCCGAGTCACCGAGACATGGTTTTTTGGCTGAAAATCATGGATTATATATCACCGAAATGACGTCTCCAGACAATTTTTGAAAAAATTGCCAAAATTTTTACAATGAGTTCATATGATAATATGATGGGTCTAAGGAAGATTTGATGCCCATATGAATCTTTATGGGGTTCTTTTGAGTCAGTCAAAGGAAAAACGAGAAAACGTCGAAACGGTCGTAGGAGGTAACTTACTTAGTATTTGGGTCCGAAACTGTTGGAATAGTAATTTCTTATGACTTGGAACGTGTGACAGAAATTTTGGACAAAATCGAGCCGGGTCACCGAGACATGGTTTTTTGGCTGAAAACCATGGTTAAATTGATTTTTAGGAATTGAGAAAGATACTAACGATGACAGTGTTAAGCTGAATTGTAGGAATGGAGAAAAATAGTGATGATGACACACTAGCTTAGTGTAGGGTGATAGTCTGATAGACTTAGAGTTAGAAGAGACTTTGGTAAAAATAGGGAATACTGTTATGGTAGTAGTACATAGATGTTTTGTCCTTTATACTATGTTTGATTAATAAAATAGTTTGTGGGTTTGACCTAGTCAAAACACCAAATACATTTTATTATTCCTAATAATAACTAGTTTATTTAGAAAAGTTGATAATTGAAGAGTGACCAAAAATATATATAGGAAAATAAATATTTAAGATATGTCTAATGTTTAATTAACGATAAACAAGCTAGTTAAAATACAGGGATTACATTTTGTTGGTTTGTCGTTAGTAGACTCAAAAGTCCCGCAATTAGACTTTTTTGGGCCTTAAATTTGGCGCAGGTTCATCATATGATCTTATGAATCCTTGGTAAAATTTTCGACAATTTTTCCGAAAATTGCTTGGATTCTGTTTTTCGTTATATATAATTCACGTTTTTCGTCCAAAAATGACATTTCGTTGACCCGCCCTGGTTTTGCCCAAAATTTCTCTCACGCCTCATATGTGATGGGGGATAAGTCCTCGCCAAGTTTTGCTTTTGAGAAGAAGCAATTTACTAACTTAATAAGGATAAGATTGAGAATTCCTTAAAGTATAATGCTACCATTGAAAATATCCGTTAAATTTTTCTAAAGATCAAAATACAATTTATTTTTTTCCTGAGATTTGTCTCGTTAAAAGCATAATAATTATAGAAAATTGGAGAAAATCCCACTTTTGAATGCATTAATTGATGTTAGCATTTTCAATCTTCAAAAATATTATGAAATATTATATGTTAATAAACAAAACATCCGAATAAAACCCGTGTATTATACACRAATCATAAAACTAGTTCCAACCCTATAAAATTAATTTTCAAGCATCGACTATTTAAAGCTTTTATTTTGGACTTRTTTACATTATGACATAGGTCTAATTTATGATCTATAAAASATGAAATATAAAATACAAAGGCAAATCAAACCAATTCAACCAAGAATATAAAATATAAAACCAATTTTATGGTCTAATTTATGATCTACAAAACATGAAATATAAAATACAAAACTTAGAATAAAGACTTCTCTCCTTCACACAATTTGCCAAACCAAGTTGACGATTTTCAAACTTAATTCTTTTATTGTTGTTGGAAATCCAAAAAAGCATAAAAAGTGCAAAAATATAATTAAAAAAAGATTTAGTTAACTTCATTCTTTTCATGGATGTTAGAATGGTACAACAAGATAACGTCAAAAAACAGTTAAAAAAAAAAAAAAWAGTAGGAAATGAGTGCAATTTCGTCATACAATAAGACGCGCAAAAAAATCAAATGTCAACTGCATTGAGTCAAATTCCATCGTTGTACAACACATTTCACAATCGACGACTTTGTTGTCCAATTTGGAAATTGGAAGGTAGAATTTTAAAATCTCAACTCTTTTCATAAATCAAAATTAGCCAATAATATATTGACTTTTCAAGATCCTTTTTTTTTTTTCTATTTCATTTTTCTTTCTTTTTTCTCCTTTTGCAGGCAAAAAATCAATGAACAAATGTATATATATTACGTGTGGGAAAAAATTTACCTTTACATTTATACAATTGAACCACAAATCCACAAATGCCTTTTTTGGGGGGGCATACACCGAGCTCTTGTGAGAATTTACAAGCGAAGGGGTAAACCGTAGTTTTGGAACACCCTGATTCGACCATCCCAACCCGCGGTTACAATGACTAGGCCCCAAGCGTGAGGGGAACCTGCCATGTTCTGGCAYGTTGTTTTCAAAAATTTGTACTCTGATTTGCATGTTGCGGATGAGACAGTAAGAGAATTTGAGCTTGTAAGCTTCTCCTCTGGCCAAGTTGCAACTCCTCTTGAAAATGGGTCTGGAAAACCCAGAGAAATGGTGTCGGCTGAGAATAGAGTTCTGAGGTGTGAAGTCTCAGTAGAGGGCTGATGCTCCAATCCGTTTTCAGTTGCGTATCGCACCATTACCCCTGAACGGTTGGACGAGGAATTCGAGAGACTAGGTAAAGCATTTTCRCATGTTGTTCCTTGCCATGGAACAGCAACACAGGCATTGTTTGAGAAAAATCTCTCACAAGAGCTCCTGTTGCGGAAATTGGAGGAAATGGCGCCGTCTGAGTTACTGCAGTCCCATACATAAACATAAGAATCCTCACTTGCCGACACAATATGCTTTCCATCTGATGTAAATGATGCTGATATCTGGCTTCCTGCATTTCTAAGACCTGATATCAACAATAACCAAGTTCGACAGAAGACATATTTAGTCCAAGTGTAAAATCAATTAGCAGAGCAACATTATACAGATAAAATGTCTAATTTGCTCTATCACATACGAATGATAAGATTCAAAGAGAGCCACAAGAAAGCATCACTAACCTTTATATTTACAAATTACATCAACCCCTTTCACTATCCGGACCTGGGAATCAGCAGTAGTTACCATGAGCTTGCTAGTGTCATCAGGAGAAAACTGAGAAGATTGAGGGCATATAATGGTCAGAATTCTAATAAATTAGGCAGATAACATGTGTTCAACAGCAACCTGAGCTAAGAGTGTGCTAAATGAATGGACTAAAAGAGCTACCTGGAAGCCAGTTATTCTTCTTAAGTGCGCCTTCTTCTTACCATGTAAAGATGTTTGATTGGTCATTTGCAGTCGATTTTCTGAGAATACAAACACCAAAGAAATATTGATAAAATGATTAACCTGCCTTAAGTTGTCTGTATTTTTAAACACCAAAAGCATTTAACATAAGTACACAAGTAAAAACCATTACTAGCAGAACTCCGAATACCACAGAAACTCCTCTGGAACTAAGGAAAATGAAATATATACTCCCGTGTATATTATACATTATATCAACAAACCACACTTAAAAAAACGAATTAGAAGTCCAGATTATATCTTCATCAGACCATGTTCTGCAAGGTAAATCCTAAATTTCCKAATGAATGGGAAAATGATCAATTTCATAGAATCTGCGACCTTCCATTTTACACCTAGTCCAGAATAACAAATCCAATGCTTCATAAGCATGCCATCACTAGCTTCAATTGCTAGTACCATCTAATAGGAGATGAGAAAAAGCTTCAATACTAATGGATACTTGGTTGATTGAAGTGATTAATAAAAGGAACTTATAGTTTAGTGGGTTACTTACTCTCCACAAGGAGAATTTTTTTTTTTTTTTTTTAAAAAAGGATCTTTCTGTTTTAACTAAATGTCAGGCAGGATTCACTTCATAATCCAACATTCTCCTGTATAATAAAAATACTGCAAAATGATGAAAATTCAATGGACTAATACTTAAATTCACGGCACATTATCTACAATACACATCAAGATGATAGAACTGTATCACGGACTGAAAGCTGGAAGCAAAAGTGCTTACCTGAAGTATCAAAGAAGTAGCAGTCACCAGATATTGAGCCAACAATTGCACCCTGTATCACAAATTCAAAAAATCCTCAATTTAACCGAGCATTCAGTGGCTTAACCTATCAGAGTATCAGATGATAGCATCTTCAAAATGACAGATAATGCAAACCTTTCCATTTGGCTGATAACAAACGGCTGTGACAATTTCTCTGATGTCAGTCCAATCAACTACACCACATCTAGGAATGCTCCAAATACGAACTTTACCATCAACAGAGCCACTAATGAAGTAATCTTCATCAACAGGATTGAAATGAATGCATGTAACTGGTTCAAACAAAGCAACACACATATAAATGAGTCCATCTTGAAATCCAAAGCACCCACAACTACACAATGATGATTTTAAAAGAACTAGAAAGTACCATAATCGCTGTGTGAAAACACTTTCAAGCACTCATCAAATCCCACTCTCCACAGACGGACAGATTTGTCAGCAGAGGATGACAGAAGACACTGCATAGCCAGGGAAATTATAAGATTTTTGGAAGAAATATTTAGAGCAGCACARAATAAGGGCCATCCCAATGCCACTGACCTTGCTATGTGACCATGAAAGATCCAACACTTCACCACGATGACCACGGAACTCATGAAGAGGCTTCTCTGCCAATTGAAATACTYTCTGTGGGAAGATGACACAAGCAGATTCRGATGTTTTTCTCAAGCTATTCAGTTTTCCCCTTTTCTCTTGGCCAACRTGAAGAGGTGCTAATTCTCCGTCTTTATTTACTGTAAAATAGACATTTGAAGCAGCAACATCAGGAACATGAACTATTTCTGACTTCTCAGYCTCAATCACCTGCCATACCCGGACAATTCCATCTTCACCAGCACTTGCCAAAAGCTGGCCATCAGGACTGAACTTCATAGTAAGTATAGCACCTTCATGTCCAACGATATCTTGCCCCAGATAGAGAGCAGACAATTCCTTAGACCGCCTTCTGCAAGTACGAACCTTAACATTGTGAGCTCTGCGTCTTCGAGCTGGTAAKGAACCATCATTTTCTACCCTGCTGATCCCTGATTGTGTATCAGTATCAGCAACACATGCCACTACACCTAATCTCCTCAACCATCCCTTTTTCGTTCTCTTTTTTCCTTCAACTGTATTATTAGGTGCCAATCCARCCTCTCTTCTCATTACTCTCTGAACCAAWGGTGACAGACCCAGAATCCTTTCAAACTCCTCCCCACTGAGCGCCCGGTTAGACCCTACTTGTCGAAGTCGTCTAACTAATCCATCTTGTCCTAGTTCATCCACAATGAACTCAGAGCCATCATCCAGATTCCTGATCCTACGCACCAAATTCTCATCCAAAGCCGTGTCCAACATGTCTTGTGTATCATTTGAACAACATGATATAGAAGACTGACTCGACGAACGGGAGTCCTTAAAGCTCGACCTTAAAACCGTCCCACTATTTTCCATAATTCTAGCTCTATCCACACCCTCCCCCTCATACCTACAAGACCTCTCGGCGTCTTCGCCTTCCTCCGCCCCTCGGTTCGGAGTTAAACCCATCAGTTTCAATAGCTTCTGGCGGCGTTCCCCAATGGTTCCGGGGCTCCGGATCCCAACCTCATACCCCAAAATGGCGAAACCAATCCCTCCCGAATCACACCTCCGATTCAGTATCAAAGTCTCCACCATCGCACCTGAAATCCGAAACGGGGGGTTTATATATTACCTTCAAATCATAAAAGTGTTCATACTTCGTCACTCAATACTACCCATTCACGTTTGGCGGAGGGGCAGGGGGTTCCAAAGCCCATGAACTAACGAATCCACTCAAATAATCAAAGCCATAAATTAACGACAGCCCCCATTTTCCAGAAATCAACGATACAGAGCTGCACCACTAAGATAATTTTAATCTGAAAACAGAAGAAGGGGAATATAACTTTCACCAAACCATAGTATCAAATCCAACCCAGATTCCCAGATCCATACTTGGCACATTCAGACATATAAATTGGTCCAAAATATCTCAAATCAAAACCTCAACAACAAAGACATAACAGATTAACCGAGGACAGCACATCTAATTACCAGCAACAACCAAATTTTCACAGTACAAACCAAAAGCCCAAACAAGATAAATTGTGAACAAATAAAGATGAATTAGTAAAACTAAAGAAATATTTAAAATAAATGAACAAGAAAACAAAAAAGTGGGTTTGCGAAGAAAGGCAAAAAACAAAATGACTGAGTGCGAGCGGGAGTAGAACCCCGAAAACAAGTTTCTTGGAAAATCACAGCTTTGAATTCCTCTTCTCTGATTATATGATGTTTTAAAGGAAAAATGATACGCAGAGAGAGTAAGAGTAAGCAGAATATAGATAGATATGGACATAAATCAATGGTTGTTGCAATAAAGATAAATACAAGGACAGTATAAGATTATAGAACGTGATGCGCATTCAACTTTCGAAATGGTTGGTTTATTTAATTGGTTGGTTGGTGGAATTTACATATTTGCAATTATTTAAACTAGGTATCAGATAGATTTCGCATTATTATATCTGTAATTTGTTTAATTAATAACTTAAAGGGAGAAAGGAGTCAGGATGCGAGAGGAGAGAGAGAAGAAACGTCCCGAAAAAGTGGAAATGAGAAGGTGGAAGTTGAGAAAACCTTTGCTCGCTTTTTTACAAGTCTTGTATTTTGTGTGCGCGCTTTGTTGAGTCTTTTGTTTTTTTTGCATTCGGTTCAATTTGGATGTATTTGTTCTGTTTTTGGTCTCCTCAGGTTGTTGTTTTGTTTACTGCATGTTAGATTGTGCTCTTCTTAATCATGATCTCTTCTTTAGTATTCATTGCTTTGTTCTTACCTCTTTTGGTTTACTTTTAAATAATTAAGGTAAGGACGGAAAAATAATCATTACTTACATTATAAAAACGTGTGATTTCGATTTTRATTTTGAATTACTGATCACACTCAATCTAGTACGTATAGACGACACGCTTGCATATTYTTGTATGACGCTATCAGTCTTTTGTTTGGTTTGTGGACTTGTGGTAATGGTTTGGCCTCATAATTGAGGGCTTGACGTCAATTCAATCCTCGTCCACTAAAAAATCGACTCAAAATACAATCGATCTGATTCAATTTTAAGATTTTAATACAATTGTTCTTCAATGCATGTTATATGTTATGCTATGTTAAGCACGTCATAGTATGACTTTTCTTTTCCGTAAATTACAATTACAGGATATTGGAAAAAAAAATACATATAGATAATAGCTATTATACTCATAAATTAGCACTATTGAAGTAAAATCATAATTATCATACATATCAACCAAATTCAACCAATTAGTGTTTTGATTAAATCGTAAATTTACTTCATCATTTAATCACTCTTTTAATCAAGTTTGACCCGCAAATACTAAAAGGAGTGCGAATCGAAATACATTTGTAGTTACATAGGTTTTCTTTTTAAAAAAGAAAGCCTWTTGGTTTAGGAAATGAAGCGACCAAACCTAGGCAAAGCAAAGCCACGTTACACGAAGAAGAGAAGTACACCAACCATTGAACAACACTCAAAAAGGAAAGAAAAAAAAAGAGTGAAACAGAACTAGTCAAGTTAGGAAGAAAACATAAACACAAACATGATTCATAAAATAGAGATAAAGAGAGAGAATCCCATCTCCCAACTCCCAACTCCCAAGCAAGAAGTGACGGTTCAAAGTTGAGAAGGGACCAAAGTGTAAGATATAGGATGAATTGATATTTGATAATAATAATAAGAAGAATAATAATACTGTAATACATAGGTTTTTTCTTCATAATTTATGTCAAATCGTTACAGTTAATACGTACATWACGACGATTGTGAGCACAAGTAGCGTTGTCAGATATTGAAGGATGGGGTGAATAGTTTTAACGTTTTAGGGGCGCAGCTGGTAGCTAAGAAGGGCTAGGGTCATAGAGGCTACACTTGGTTGCCAGACTGTTACGTTTGGGGCATCATCCTCTGCATCTGGCATATGCATATGCATCTATGCATCATGCATGCCTTGCTTTTAATTGCTTTGCCTGTTTGTGCGCTGCTCCTGCTTTGTGGCCTACTTTCAATTTTTTTTGTCGCAGTAGTGCAATGTGCCCAAGTGCCTACATTTACTCCATCCCACTCTACAACTGTTCAATCTTTTTCTCCTCCAATTTCACTACTCATCCCCCGTTACGCTTTACTTCAAATAATTGAATATTTTACCTCTCATATATAAAGTTAATTGTTTCAAGTGAAGCGTAACGGAGGGAGTACTTTCCTCTTTTCTACTCTCTTAGTCTCTTGTCACTTGCTACATTGTTTGTAGCACAATTGTCCAGAATTTTGCGGTGATCAAATAGAGCCCGGCCCAGCCCGCCTCGAAAAATTGCAGGCTTTGGTTGTAATAATTTCGGTTCGAATTCGATCAAGTCCGGGCTGACCCAAAGTTTTCAATTTTTTGTTAAGGCTTTGGTGATCAAATTTAAGACTTTTTTTTATTAATTTTTGGGCTCTGCCCGAAAAATCCGCTAGCACGCTTCATTTTTTAAGCTTTCAACGCCTATATTGTACAACTCTCCCCCATATTGCTACATACAAGTATACAACCCTCCCTCACGTGATAATATAATGGGCAGCAAAAATCAAGGAATTTGTTTTCTTTTYAATAAAATTAATAAAGATAATATAATTTAAAAACAAAATCAAAACATTGCTTGAAAGATTAGTGGGGGTTGTATATTGCTAGGTACGAGGGATTGTATAGAATAATTTGCCTTAAGCTTTAGGCCCAAACTCCGACCAGGTCTGAGCCTAATTTAAGGGCCTTAATTTCTTGCCAAGCTCGGACCAACTCGACTCAGTCCGACCCATGATCACCTCTAGAATCCACATAACATATGAAAAAAATGTACCAAGTAATTTGAACCATCCAAATAAGGAAAATGTAACAAGTAAAAAAATACACAGAAAAAAGTTTCCATCTTTTTGAGACGAAAAGGTACTCGAATGAATCCCTAGATAGATAACATTGGGAGTAGAACTTGATCCATAGCCTAAGTCGGGGAAGGAGGGTAGGCATACCACTATGTCATACACTCATACCCTAAGTTCCTAAGACTCTTGAGAGTTGAGACCCAATTTTCATGTTGGTTCGAGGTCAATGGGTCATACTGCCTAGTGCCTATCCAATTCAATATATCGACCAAGCCATTAAGTTATTTTAAGAGGGTTTTTTTTTTCCCTTTCTTATTTTAAATTGTGTAACAAATTGAAACATGATTGATCTATCATGCAAATTACCCACTCTAATAGGCATTCTTGTGCAATGTAATCCAACTCAAATACAAAAACTATATTAACGGTTTGTTTAATTTGATTGAGATGGATCATGTACCCATTTGATAGATATAGCAATCTCTATCTCGTTAATTACATACCTTTAGGAGAGACTTTTGTTGATACAATGGTAACTTATTATGAATATTGTTGACTAAAATATATAGTTAGGGTAACTATATACTAGTTTGTCAAACCATTAGGGACACAAGGTCAATGACTAAAGAAATCAATTCTCTTAAAGACTATATGAGAATGTTGGTGTAGGGGCCTAATAATTAAGTGGTTTTGAAAGACATTAATCAATGGCTTCCATAACTGTTGATTCTTATTATCCACCTCTTTATAATAAAATCCTTTATAATTTTAAAATCTCCGTAGGGTAAGATAATTAAAGTCTTCGATAACAATTATAATAATAACGGGACCTTAATTAATCAACTCTAAAAGAATTACACAAGGAAGAAACTTTCAATTCAATCTCCAAGCAACTATATATGAGGTACTCCGTTTATGAGAAGTTAAACACACAAGAGTTTCATATACAACACGAATTGAATTTCAATAATTGTCATGATTCTATAGTGGACAAGTCGTCCTTCAATATTTGTAAGATCCAAATAAAGTCCCTTATTATTATCGCTATAGTTACAGGAGTGGGGTATAGATTGTATCTCGGTTCCCATCCAACTTCTTATAGATCGTCTGATCTTTTTGTTGTTCGTAACGCTTGACACGTTTTGGTGTTTTAATAATAATAATAATAATAATAATAATAATAATAATAATAATAATAATAATAATAATAATAATAATAATAATAATAATAATAATAATAATAGGGTTTGCTAATTAAACTACAGTAGTATTTTTTTTGTGTATCACCCGGTTCACATTTTGGGCTAATTCGGATTCGAGGATCAATTTTGGGTGGTTAGATTTCATCGTCAAATTTCTCATTGTTATTGCGGGAGATCGAACACGAGGTTTTTCCTACAATACAGTAACAATCACCATTGGTGACCAAATCAGTGGTATAAACTGGTTTTTGTTGTAGTATGTCTCGACGCTGGTATTTTTGAATTAGTCCAAGGAACAGGAACACGTTCCAGATTAGTGGATCAAGGGGATGGACAGTGGCTTGTAGGTATACCTCCACTATTATTATTATTATTATTATTATTTTATTATTTTATTATTTTATTATTATTATTATTATATTATTATTATTATATTATTTATTATATATTATTTATTATTATTATATTATTATATTATTATTATTATTTATTATTATTATTATTATTATTATTATTATTATTATTTTATTATTATTATTATTATTATTATTATTATTTTATTATTATTATTTATTTTATTATTATTTTTATTTTAAATTGACGATCGAATGGTCAGCAACCCATCACACGAAAAGCTTCAATAACGCATGCTTGCATTTGCATTGCTTGTGCATGAATGCAAATAGCCAAACATGCATGCAATGCAATGGTTAGCTGTTTGCATTGTTGGATTATTTGCAACTCATAATTCGACTCATCAACCTACAATTTAAAATTAAACTGTGTGCAGCAAGCTACACGCACGGCACTACCGTGCTTTATTTCGAACAAGAGTGGTGTGTAAGACATCCAAATTGGAATATAAAATTATTTCAATTTCAAATACTTCTTCCGTATCAAAATAAACGCAACAATTAGATACTTTTTTCTCTCTACTTTATGTCAAATCGTTGCGTTTATTTTAATACGGAGGAAGTAATATATAGTACCCCCAATAATATTAATCGTACGTGTTTGTCACTTTGCTGCTTCAATTCATTCATATCTGCTTCTAACTTGCTACATCGTTCATTTTTGGTATGTTCCTTACAACATGTTTTTGAACTTTAGTGATTAAGTTAAATCTATAACTATTAATGATTGATCACAACTAGACGAGCTGAGAGAGGTTGTGTTAACTTGTTATCGATTAAAAAAATACAACAATTTGATATGAAGTACAATATTTAAAAACTACGTATTGGAACAAATATAACAAGTTCTCGTAAGATTTTTTATAGTCAAAATTTCTTTCTATTTGTACCTAGCTAATCTATCTATAACTAACTACTAATACAAAACATTGCTGATGTCATCTATTGCCACATGTCACATTCTCATAAAAAAAAATTCTCTCCAAAATTAATGTTGACATCATTTATCTTTTCTTTTTCAAAAAAACATTTGTTTTATCTACCGAATATCTAAATCCAAATAATTAATGTTTCCTTCAGGATTTAATGAGTTTATTAATGATTTGATTTCAAATTCTTAAACAATAAATGCTTTCATCAAAATTTTATGAGATTATTTTTTTAAAAAAAAAATTAATTAGATAAGATTATGAGTATTTGTTTTTTTTTTGAGAAAAATAAAAAAAATTGTTTCCTTTATCAAAAATAAAAACAAAATAAATTGTGCAACGCACGGCCGGTACGGGGTTAAAGAGAGAATAGTGATTAGTAAAAATTTTATTTCATCACTATATTTTTTTATTATTTTTTTTCATATGTAATTTTTTAATTCTATCCTAACAATCCTTTCAAAATAATTTTACCATGTCGCCATCAAAAAATTCTTTAATTTTTGTTATTCCTACATTTTCATTCAATACTTGTGGAAAAAATTTTATATATATATAAAAAACTCGATTTTTTTTTTTCTATATAAACGAGGCATTGCACGGAAAGCTAATCTAATTTTTCAAATATATATAACAAACTACTCCGTAATAACAATTACTCTGAGACGAAGGGAGTGTTTATATATAGGAGTTCTTTGTACTTGCAATTGATTCTAGTGAAATGGTGTGTTACCCTTTGACTGATTAGTGAAACGTTATTCCTTGACATGAACCTTCAGAATATTCCCAGTGTTTGGATGAAAATGGTTGTTTAGATTTCTGTGGTGGCCCAATGGCTCAATAACCTCAAACCTTTAATTAATTGATTGATTAATTAATTTAGTGGATGTCATTTCAATTGTACTCTTGTCATAGTGCTAATGCCCTCAAAATCAATATTCCAATGATTTTTTAGGGCTACAAAATTAGATACTTGATTAGATAATTATTACATCTAATGTAGTTGATTAAGGCATTTGATTCTATTTTTTCCCACCTATAATTACGAMATTTTCCAAATTGTCTGTTGCTTGCCGACACTCACCAAAATACATCATACGGAGTAGGAGTTTTATGAAAGACAAGTATCGAGAATGTTATATGCAATTTTAAGGTATATATACGCATTTAATATTTTTTAAACGAAAATAATCAAAAAACTCATGACAAAATTAAGCGAATATTAACACTAAAAACTATATTTAACATTTTCAATATATTTTTCCGTCATCCAATCTAATGCATTGTATATTGCCATTCTAATTACAATTCAAAAGTATTGTGATTTGCAATCAAATATATCAGATCATGTAATACGGAGTATATAGAATGATTTGTTGTGGCATTGACATAGCAGACAAACTTGACCACAACTTCTTTTAAAATCAAATACATGACAAGTCTCGAATCCATCCACAAGTCTCCAATGAGCTTAAATTAAATTGAATAAGTAGATGTCGACTACTTATCAATTTTTAAATCTTTCAAAATGAAAAATAAAGGCTCCATTTGGTAGAGCGTAAAACATTTTTCATGAAAAGTGTTTTCCTTCCTTTTTCAATTTTACATTATTTGGTAGACAAAGAGGTGTAAAACTATTTTTCGTGGGAGTAAAATTCCTCTTACATGGATGAAAAACTATTTTTCTTGCAAAATGAAAGAAAAACTATTTTCCTTCCTTCTCTTGTACACTCCTCCCTCGCTATCTCCTTGGATCATCTTTATTTTCCCTATTTTCCACCACTTTTTTACATGCAACCAAACAATGAAATTTTGTTTTCATTAAAATTATTTTCCATCAAAATCATTTTACATTGAAAATATTTTACACCCTACCAAACAGAGTCAAAGTGTTTTTTATCTCTTTTATACTAAACTCAAGCGAAACCTTACTATTCAAGTTTGTAAAATGTGAATTCAAACAATTCCTTGATCACAATTTTTTTTATTTATTTTTTTTTTAAAATGACAATGAATTAAGACAAGGAAATATTTGTTTGTTCAGCTCGTTTTCTATGAAACATGCCTCACGTAATATTTCGTGAGGCAGCCTAATATTACAACAAATCAATAACGGAGTCCGTTACATTTAATTGAGCTCAAAAGCCCAAAAAT
>SNQN01000013.1:77240-137618 GCA_008642245.1 Bassia scoparia | reverse complement strand
TCATTGACTCCTTGACCATTAGGTCTGCATAGGACTACTGATTTTAGGTCTTGACCCTTGACTACTGGAGGCACACTTGCTTGACGTTTGCTTGAATAGCTCACTTAGGTTACCTCCCTTCAGCCAACTAGCTCGAACATGGGTGACTCCTACTCTAGAATGCATTTTCATATCCATATGTCGTTTGGTGCCCTTTCAAAAAAAAAAATCGAAAAAAAAACCAAAAAAAAAATTTTCAAAAAAAAAAAAAAATTTCAAAATTTCAAAACGAAGGCCCTTCTATATACTAGGAGATGACCATGATTGAATGTTGTTTATCTGCATTCATGTTTCATATTGACCAAAGAGTTCACTAGGGGTTTATTTCTTTTTGAACGGTGTGAATGTCTCCAGCCCTTACTGGACCCAAGATGAGCCTCCGCCAATCAACTAACCTTCTCCACCTCTCACCCATCAGCCTACCACACAAATGCCTCCTTTCCCAACAAGAAAAGCTCCAATAAGCCTTGCGGCAAGTCACAGCTTGAGTAGATCGGAGTTGACCTCGAGCACTTCCTGGAAAGTGTTTTGAATAAGGCATCCAGAAAGCATTGTTTACCCACTTTACCAGACACCTTCTTGCCAATCTATTACCAAACTGCAATTAGGATCTCGCGGAATACCTAGTCAAGCATACTGTTGACCTCATATATGTAAGGGCGTGCCCTATGGCACTTAATGGTATTGATTCTTGCTATGTTCATTGTCTTCCCTTTCCTTGGAGTTGATTATTCAGAAGTGGTTTCTTTTCACTTCTGAGAAAGATATAGTACTTAAGACATTCATCGATTCAATTGGTCAAAGATACAAGTAACTTCAGACACATCCTTCGATTGAGCTGTAAATCCACTTAACAGCAAGTCCCCCGCAACCCAACCAGGATTATACTGTTTTCGCCAACCCCATCACAACAAAACACCCGAACGAAAGTTTCACCACTATCTGACTAGATAGGAGAGGAGTGCTGCACCCCTATTCGCTTCCTATTGAAGAAGAGATGGGTCAGCTTCATTTGAGCCCAGCGGTAATACATATCATCCAGTATCGAGGCCTACCACATTCCAGGTCTCAGACATTGGTGACATAGAGATATCTTCTTCAATACATGAGTTTCAGTGGAGTCCAAGCTTTAGGATGATCGGAGAATCCCTTTCCCTAGCTTATGTATCAGTTCTTTTTCCCATTCGTGGGTCTTGTATTAAGGTTCAGTATGTTAGGTTATCAAAATCTTTGCAATAGCTCAAGAAAATTCTTTACATAAAAGTTTTTTTCTCATTTTCTTTGCTCCTCCATATTGTTTTTCTCTCTAATTTAATTTTGGAATCATTTATATATCGACTCACAATTAATGGAACTCATTGCTAGAAGCCTTTTTCATAGATCAAACCTTTCCTCTTCCTTTTCTCTATCAAAATCCCTTGCAACCTTGAGTATAAACAATCATTCAGTTCTTCATCTTCATTCCCCACATCGATTCCTAACCCTTTGGCCAACGTGTTTTTGTGTGAAAAACAGTGCAAAAGGTAAAAAAAATAAGAGATATAATGGCAAAGCAAAAATCAATTCATTCCCATCATCACTGACATCATTCAATCCTTATATGCAAATCCAAAGTTCCAAAGCTTTCCCATTCAAATCAATAAAAGCAAAGCTAAAAAGCACACTGCGCATGTGGTTCACTTCGTGATCATCAACTTTTTCAACTCACCACAGGCCTGCATATTAACAAAGCCTCTACACGATTGGCATTGTAATCATCAACAAGACTCGACAGTCTTGATTGAAAGATACGAGAACCCTTATTCTGAGGGTCGCTCCAAATATATACTTATCATACATTTGTCTATCTAGTAGATCACATGTAGTTCCAACATTAAATTGAATACCTTACCTTGTTTCTTAATAGTGTGTTCTTCACTTTACAATTGCAATTAATTATTGAGGCGCATTATATTTGGTTTAGAGTTGAATGATTTGTCGGTGTGGGGGGCAAAAAAATAGAAAGCTAGTTCCAGCTGCTAGGTGGGGGGCAAAAAATTAAGAAAGAATTAAAAAGATTAAGTAGTATATTGATGAAATATTTTAATAAAGTAGGTGTAGAAAAATAGTATTTTATTTGTGGTCCTCACATAAAAGAGAGAAGAATTAGTTATTTTAATTGTGGTCACCACTCAAAAAAAGGAAAGAAATGAAAGTGAGACATTTATTATTGAAATCTCAAAATAAAAAGTGAGTCACTTATTAAGAAACGGAGGAGTAGCTAATTAAGAACTAAGCTATTGATGTGTGTTAGTTGTGTTAACTAAGATGTATGTTAATTATGTATACTATACACAATTCATACAATCTTTCTAATTCGAATTCACCCCAACAAACCATGTAGACATGTAGTAGTATATACTAGCACTATAAGCACGCGATTGCGTGCGGTCAGTTTAAAATTTATATGAAACAAATATTCAATTAGAAAAAATCATGTATTGGATACAGTTTCGAATTAACAATGGCGGCGAGTTATTATGATTTTCAAAATTTTTGATATTATTTTTTTTTTCAATTGAATTTCCTCATAAAGAGATTAAGATTATACTATGGACATACAAAATAGTAATATTGAAGATACATAATAATTTAATTAAATATTTATCATATGGATTTTTAAAATAATTTGCAATGTTACCTAATTCATGTGAAATTTTAGTCTGTTGTAATTAATTGTATTTTATTGTAATTTTTTCAATACATTATAATTACCACTATTTTTCAAACATTAACTTTGCAATGTTAAGTTTATTCAATTATGAAAAAATTGAACTTATCTATGTAATTAATAGTATCTTTGATCTTGAATCTTTTTGTACACTATTAATTAACTTTCTTTTTTTTCATGGGGATAAAAAATTAGTCAATTATACCTTTTTATTGTATTCTTAGTATGTGAAAGTACTAAAACAATAAAGAGAATTTATATTTTCTCATTTAAGGGCAATAAGTCTTTTACAATCATTAAGGGTGCTTACATCTTTAATAGGTGGGACACCATTGCTCCCCCCTTGGCTTATATAATACAGAGATGTATCTACCAACAAGTGCAAGTTTTTGCAACATGTTATACTTCATATACTAGCTTTATTCTGTAGAAAGTTGTGTTGTTTTCAAATATACCAATTCCGCATATTTCTTTGGATTTAATTTATATGTACTATATACTTCAGTATTTCAACTTAAGTTTATGTCTAGATCTATTAGTTCCTTTACCCTCTACAATTTCTTTACTTTCATAGAACACCTTATCTTACTTCCTCCGTATCAAATTAAATGGAACAAATCAATTTCACGCAATTCGATGTTAAGATTAACAATGTAAATGAAGTGAATTAACATCAAAATAATATTTAACTTAATAAAGTTATTTAAATCTCATTTTTATTGTTTAAATATTTGAATAATTTGCTTGTTTTTATATCGTTAATGTCAACCTCGAATAAACAGTGGAACATTTGTTTTGTTGCGTTTAATTTGATACGGAGGAAGTTTTATATTCAAAGTTTCAATTCAACCGTTTACTCTAAACCTTCCCTCTCCTATTACCCTTTTTATAAACACATTCATTAAGTTATTTAGGCATATTGACTTGATCATATCACGAACTTTGAACAAACAATTCAACAAAAAAATAATAAAAAGCAAGAAAATTGAAGGTGAATTATAATTATTAAAAAAAAAAGAGTGTGAAAGTGGAGGGAATAATTAATCAGCACCGCCTGGAGCAGAGGGAATGTTTGGGTGGGACCCTCCTAAGACCAGAGAAAAAGTGGATTGTCAGATTATTATTTTCTATTTAAACTTATTCTTTTATGTAATCATAGTAGTAATAACAAACATACTACTGTAATTAAGTTTGTCACTTATTTAACTAATAAACAATGATTGAACCAAGAAGCGAAGCTTACTTCATGAACATGCATTTATAATCTATGAACATTCATGGGATATGATAATAGGATGGCCCCAAATCTGTTATTAATTAATTGGGTCCTTCTTCTCAACATACATAGATGTGACTAGTGAGGCTTTTGGTTGAGCGTCCATAGTTATACTTTTTTTTTTTAATTTCATCTTTAATTTACCTTACACTTGATCTTATAATCTATAATTAATTAATTAATTAATTACCTGTTTTATGATGCATTGATTCTACGTATATTGTGTGTAGTAGTAGCTTGCTTAGCTAGCTCATTGTTTCTAAGTTTATATCATGTAGTGCTTGGATTTGAATTCAAATATGTTAAAGTATATAGTTGAACAAGTTGGAAGAATATATAACCTTGGTTTAGTAACAGAAAGACATAGATTTCATTTGAGTTTTATTGGCAACAACAAATTCAAATTTATATAATTGAAAATTGATGTCACACCATGAAATTAATTAWTAATTGATTAACAAAGAAAGAAAATCTTAGAGTATATATATCAAATCTTACATACACACATATATATGCTTCACTTTATTTCCTATTGGCTTCATGGAAGTGGTTTTCAAGGCTGGAAGATTCTCCCAACTCCCTCCCTAAAATGGATAAAGATGTCAGACCTGACACCCCAACATTCATAGATAATGCCACATTATTGGTAATTATATTACATTACTATTAACCATTATTATTAGTAATAGAGTAATATGACTATCATATATAGATTGTAATCTAATAGAGTAAAATATATATGACTATTAGTAATAGAGTAATTAATAGGTTACTTTTGTGATTGTACTATCGTAGATTGTAATTTGTTTATGTATAATAATTAAAGAATTTTTTTATCCGGGGAAAGTCACACAATTATTCATACATTGTATCAAGAGTCAAGTTAATAATTTTCCTCTTTTAAGACGAGTACAATCAAACAGTTATTAACAAGTGAAATTCATCAAATTGAGTACGGAGTGGGTTCGAGCAAGCAAATTAAAATGGGAGGAAAATAAAGAACAAATTATAACTTCAYATTCATAAAAAGGATACAAGAAATTAAAGGGATTTCATTAATGTTTAAGATAGAAGAAGGTATGAATATAGGACATAAAACTAAAGTCGATGGAGTAGTAGTAGAATTACAATGATCTACATTCACCTCTTCTTCTCTCTAACCTAATTACAACCCCAAAATTTGATAAAACCCAAAACCCTAAAAAAAAAAAAAAGACAATTACATGAATAATAATGTGATCAAATACAATAATTAAGATTTACCCTATAATATATATAAGTTAGTTTAAAAACCCCAAACAAAAAAACCAGCCATAAAATTTAAAATTATAGTAGTAAAATCTAAGGAAAATAAAAGAGATAATTAAAATATATTCTCTGATACTTATCTTGCAACTTTTTACCATGTGCCACCACCCAACATACCACTCCAATAACCAGTTGTTGGTTGGCCTTGATGATGATGAKGAGGATGATGATGATGATGTTGATGATGATGATCATTTCCTCCTTTGCTTTGATCATCAACAAGCTCTTGATGATGAAGAGTTGTTGTAGCAGGTGTTGAATTAGCAAGCTTGTTCATATCAGCAAAAGGAAACAGCAATCTTGCAGCATTATTATTATTATTATTATTATTACTATTATTAGCACCATTACCACCTCCTACATTATTATTGCTGTTATCATTATCAGCTGAACCAATCATACTGTTATCATTATGATGATCAYCAGGTGTTGCAGTAAACATGTTCATGTTGGTCTTGAATTCTTGCAAGTGAGGGAACCCTGATGGATACAAGGTGTTGGAATCCGGCATCGGCATCGGAACGTAAGGATTCAAGCTGCTCCCCCTTGATGCAATCCCAGTCCTAAGAAGCTCAAGGGCTGAAATTGGGGTTGATGAGGTGGTTGTACTACATGAATTGGGGTTATTATGGTGGTTGTTTGTGTTACTACCATTGTTGTTATTAGAGTTCATGATGTTAATTGGCTCGTGATTTTCATTGTTGTTGTTAGGGTGAAAAATGCCTTGCATAGGGAAAGCAAGGTTGAGATCATGACCCTCAAGGAATTTAGGGTTTTGGGTGGAAGTAATCAGGTGTGACAAGGAACTTGGTGGATTAAGATCAGGGATGAGTTTAGTGGGTATGTTGTGGTTTGATGAAGTGGTTGTGATTGATGACGACGACGACGACGATGATCTTTTGTTCTTCCTTGAGCCACCACCTACAGGGACATTCCTAAGAGAGCCACCTTGAGTCCAATATCTTCTGCAAGTCTTGCAAAAGTACCTTGGTTGAGTGAGGCTGTAATTGTTGTAGTAGCAAAACTTGGTGTTAGTAGAATTGCATCTTGGACAGTTCAAGTTTTGATCTTTTTGAGGCCTTGCTCTTCTTTGATCTCCTACAATTGGGGTTGTTGCCCTTGAATTGTTGACACTAGTAGGATTGTTGTTGTTGGTGTTGTTGTTGTTGTTGTTTGGTATGTGTATCATTTCTTCCATTGGCCTTGAAAAACCAGCTACTTGCTGATGCTGATGCTACCCCCACAATCACCAAGAAAAGAGAAAGTGAGAAAGATAAAAAGTTGCAAGGAAAAGAACAAATAAAGTGATGATCATCTCAATTAATACTAATTAAAGAAAAAATTTGCGAGTTTGATGAACAATTAAACGAACTAAAGTAGATATTCTGAGGCTATATGTGTGTGTGCGTGCGTGCGCGTGATAATAGAAAGTGGTGATTTAATTTCAAACAAGCACCTAAGTGAAACCAAATTAAAGTTTATACTATGGCACATAGATAGGTTTATTTAGCTTTTTTGATCATGAGATTGAATTGAAAAGGAGATCACAACATAAAGAAAGAGCAAACACATAATAATTACTAATATTACCTTTTCTCTAAACACCCTTTTTCAATTCAATTCCCCCCTCTTCTATCACAAAACCAAAAAGGTTTTATTAGAGGAAAAAGGAAAAGTGGAAAGCTTTTTACATGTTTCAAGAACAAACATGAAAGTTCAACAAAACAATAAAGAAAAAAAAAAGGAGATGAAAAGGGAAGAAAGACATAGAAATGACTCCATTGAACATCTTTCAGAGAAAAGTTTCATGCATATACAACCAAATTTCACCAAAAAGGGTTTTTGTGAAAAGCACTTAGTGGATCTTTTGTGGGTTTTTTCAGCTTAACCTAATTAATTAAACTCTTTTATCATCAAAAATACAAACATAATAGTGAATAATTAAAATAAATAAACCAAAGTTATGATGATAATAATAATAATAATAATAATAATAATAATAATAGTATGTATGTATATATGATGGTACCTGTTGCCATTGAGCAGCATCCATGAATTAAATCCAAAGTTGATTAAAAAGGTGAAGAGAAAATAAAGCAAGAAGATGATGTCTTTTGAGGATGAAGAGGAAAGCTAAGAGAGAGCCAAAAGAAAAAAAATCAGCTGCTTTTTTTTTAAAAAAAAAAAAGGAAAAAGAAATTTGTCTGCAAATGGAGTTAATTGTGGAAGAAAGAATGTTTGTGAATGTTAGTGTTATGGCTTTATGTGTAGCACTTTCACTTTATGATGTAAGAGAGAGAGAAGGTTGAAGAATGAAGACCTATTAGCTAGCCTATTTGTATTAGTATTAGAATGTCATGGGGTTTGTTTTGACGTATGTTCCTACCTAGTTTTTTAGGTATATTATTACTCTCCACTCTACCCATGTACTCCCTCCGTATTATAATTTTAAAAATAATTTGATCTTTTTTTTAATAATTTTTTTTCCTAGCTCGTGTGAATGTTGTTTTTAATAAAATAAAAAATAAAATTTGGTTCGCCTCATATTAACTCTAACATCTGAAATTTCACATTTATTTATACATGATTTAAAACATAAATATATATGGACAAATGAAAATTCATAAAAAGAAAATATTATGCATGATCACAAGAATCAAATGTAGAGTAGTTGGTGTCAGTGCTCCAAACGTCTTTCTCAGCATAAGTTACTGTACAAAAGTTAATAAAAAGGGTTGTAAAAGAATAAAGGATGGTGTAAATTTCTAATATTGCTATTTGCTAGTATTTTTATTAAATATAAGATATACAGGATAAAATGACAATATAGAGTAGAAAGTATACAATTTATTTTGGCCATTTAAAGAAATTAATACTTTGGTTCGAAAATTACACAATATACGAAACTAATTAATATCGTTATCTATAATTATATTCAATATCTAACGTTCCTATAGAATTCTACAATTCTATAATTATACAGAGTACATACTTAACAAGTTTGAGAAGATAAATAAATTATATATCCTCTATAAAAAAATTATGTACTCCGCATCACACTTAGCTTGAGTATTATGGAAGATTCATTTCATTTATAATAATGCATTATATTCTAATAACAAATCAACGTAAGTGACAAAAAAGCATCTGCAGTGTGAATAGATAGGATGTCAAATTAAGTGAATATATATATGTCAAAAAATAAATTAGTTAATTAATCATAGTAATCATGAAATTTGAGATTTGAAGTTGAATTTGATTTAACATGTAATATGTAATATGGGAGATGGTGGAGCGCCTTGAAACATATAAATAAATAAATAAATAAATAAAATAAAATAAAATATTCTTTGTGGAAATATGATGTGTGGTTCCTGTGGTGGGTTTCTGCTTTTTGACCACATGATAGTAAAAATAAAGTTCTTATTATTCTTTTGTTCTTTACTCTCAACTTTCTGTCATTTTTATTATACTTAATTAATATCGTATTTATTAAGCTAGGTTTATTTGTGTTAATATGTTTTCAAACGATTGACTAATTATATTTATTATTTATACATGTATTGCATCCCATTTTCTTTTACATGTTACACTTTCAAAAGAAAAACCTAGGTTACGCAGGATGAGCTAAGAGTGAGATAGAGCAAAACAAATCAAACAACATTTGCATATACGTATTTGGAGTCAGTATTGGTTCTTTCATAGCGTATTCACTTGTAAAAAAGTCCATAATAAGCAAGCATTATGCATAAAGCTAAATGTAATTAGCTAACATGTGTACGCAATGCAAATTGTAGATTTATAGAGTTGATGTCATTGCATATTAGCCACTAGTTAACTATTAAATGCTTCTACAAGTAATATTAGTTGCCCTATCCCTATATACAACCTAGGGCTTCTTTGAGGAAAAATTAGGGTTGGGGGGGTACCTAACCCTAAATTGATGAATAAAAGTTTGTTTTTGCTCCTTCGATTTTAACGTAGTGGAAAATTTCACTTTCATAAAATAGGCACGTACGAACTTGTAGCATATATATTACTGGACATATAAATTGTAAACTTGTAATATTGATTAGTTCATAAATACTAAATATCAATCTCTTGAGTAAAATAGCCAATTATACGCAAACACGATAAAGGGAAACCACTTCTCTAATACGGAGTACATGTAAACCGAAGCATCCACAAAAGGGAAGAAATTGTTTTCCTTCTTTTCAATTTCCTTTTGCTTATTTTACTCAAATCTGACCTTATTAATTATAACCTAGTAATTAATTAAATTACTACTCCGTATATGAAATTATTTTAATTGTATCAATACTTAATGAAGAGTAGTATGGAGTACTTAATTTTTTTGACAATTACTCCGTACTTAATTATTATTGTTTAAATTAACTTATTTAAATTTTTTAGTAATTATTAAAACTCATCATCATTTTTACTCTCAAATAACTACGACAGTACTCAAATAAAGAGAATGAGAGATAACTCAAGTGGTTAAAGTTTCTCTTTCGATTCCAGGAAATCTTGAGATCGATTGTCATCCTCGCCCTTGTGGCTTTCTTAACCCAAAAAAACCCGTACTCAAATAAAACAAATAAGATGTAATGAACAACCCATTTAAGTGTCTCACATACACATCAATTTGTAGCTTTAAAAAGATGGGAAAATGTAGTGTTTGTTCGTTTGTTTGACGAATAAATAATTTACCCACTACTTATTCACAATACAAAAATGTCTTTTTCTCTCACTCTTGCTTTATGAAATCTGGAAAAAAAAAGTATGTTTCCTGAAGTTAAAGAGTGTTAATTAGAAACCACCTTTTAGTTGGAAAATGCATCGTTGTCTTTTGAGTTTTGATTCTGATCTGAGAATTTCTCCAGCTCAGATCAGTCCAAGTACAAATTTAATCAGATCATCTTTTAGACCTACTTTAGCACATTATATATTTCAATTCGACTGTATTTTTATTTTTATATTTAAAACTTGTTAATAATTAATTAATGCTCACTATAATGGAAGTAGGGTGTTTTCTTCAGCTAGGAGAGTTCTCTTAAGCATATTTGAATAGTTCTCTTAAGCTATTTTTGTAGTAGACTAGTAGTGATTTTTTTTGTAAAAGATGGACTTCCTCGTACACCTTTGTATCAATTCTATCAATGAATCACAAGGGCGAGGAGTAAATATTAACAATGAAAGGGCGAAAATATAAGGATTCGAACTCCTCACTACAAAGATCAAAAGTGGAGTTGGAGTCGCTATTCTAAACCAGTTCCTCAATTACCGATATCGTTCTTTCTTGAAATAGACAAAAAGTAATTACACAAGTCTCATTCATTTGATGGCATTGCAATTTGCAAGGTGACTATATAAACAAACATAGTTAGCGTAATAAAATTAATGGACAAGAAGGTCTTCGTATACAGATCAGCATAATTTAAATCATGGACTAATGCTAGGAAATTCATAGATTTGGCCTTGTCAATTTGTCATATGATCATTTTTAGAAGTAATGCCTAAAATGGGTTATATTAGACAACATATAGATCGAGATGAACCTCAACAGTCAACAGCATTGTTGCAGACAAAAAAAGGGTTATATTAGATAGCGTACTAACTACTAAGTATAGTTTCTTACTCACTAACCTTTACAATACTCCTAATACTTCTTCCGTTTCTTTTTATACATAACAATTACTCAAACATAAATATAAGAATACATTAAACATCAGATTAATGCATCTAAAAAGAAACGGCAGAAACCATCTATCTACTATATGCTCCGTATACCAATTGATTGTTGGTGTACTGGTAATTGATACTACACTTGGTAGGAAAAACCCGTATTCGATCCCCTGTAACAATAACTGAGAGGAACTAAAATCTAACCACCCAAAATTAAACCCCGAATTCGAATTAACCCAAAAGATGCTCCGTATTGGCTAGCTTACAATAGTAAAAAGAACCTAAACAAAAGTGTTGTAGTAGTCACGAAAAGCCTTCATTTTTATTTATATTTTTTTTAATTTTTTATTTTTTTGTCAAATATACAATGCCTACTTGCTATTTATGTCAAAGGGGTTTTGTAAGATTAAAGCCAAGTATTGCCAATTTGCCACAGGTAATCATTTTCACAGAAAAAGCTACTTCAAGTCTAACTTTAATGCCTAATACTCCATAAGTCCATATTTTGTTACAGGTAAAGATTGCCCTGAAAAAAAAATTCTAGATCACGTGCACCAAACTTTTGTTCAATATATAGACAATTTCATAACTTTCGTAAAGTAATACTCTACGCATTTATTAGATTCTAACGTATTTTAAAATTATATGACAATACAATAAATAACCCACTTAAATTATAAATAAAAGGCACTTTGCTTCACATTTCGATATGAGTTCAGCTACTCGATCATATAATATTTACACCATGACAACGTCACTAAAAATGGTGCAACTTTAAAATATCTAACTATTACTGCAACAAAATAAATGCAATTAGGACCTGTTTACTTCATAAATAATTCATTTTGATTCTAAACAGTTCAGTTGCTTTGTTCTAAACATTTCAGTATCTTACAAATTATACCCATTTGTTGCATTTATTTTATTAAGAAACAAGCAAAAAGAAAAGGAGGTAAAAATGTAAAAACTTGCATGATAATTTCCATAAGTTAATTTCAAGTAAGTTGGCTTTATTAGGGATTAAAGTGTTATGGACTAGAGCATAAAGGTGTAGGTCGGCAGACAAAGACCTAACTCTAACGTAGTAGCTACTTTCAAGTTTCAACATTAACCCGATTTTTGTAGATTGGTGTGTAATACTACGACTTTTGTTGGCTCTAATTCTATAATTAGTTAGCACAAATAGTCAGCCAGAATCTTCATTCCTCGAATTTAATTTTAGTTATTTACAATACAACTAGAAAGAAAACGAGGTGAGATTGAAAGATAGTTCATGTGGTTAAAACTTCCCTCTTGAATCCTAGAGATCCTGAGATCGATTCTCATCTCTGCCCTTGTGGCTCTATTAGCAGCAAAAAAGAAAGAAAACGAGTTTCAAGAAGAACTCGACTCGAGAAGTTGAATACAAGTATTTCGGAACAGTGCAAGTTTACCGAACTACCCGATGAGATCGTTACAGAATGAATTCTGGACACAGAATGATTACAGAAGACCTGTGCTGGAAATCAGTGGATGTCTTTAGTATCAGAAGATAACTCAGCGATCGGCATGCACACTAGCACAGAGCACAGAATGCTAAAAGCTTCATAAATATATCAGAATCTATGTATAATTACAGTATCAAGAATAAAATCCTTTGATATCTGAAGATAATTTGTGATCAGGATTCAGGATAATTAACAAGTACAGCACATCCAGTAAACAATTTTCTCTTCCATTACAGATTAAAAGTTTGTTGGCATATAACAATGAAACACAAAATCATGTTCATATCAGACATAGGTCTAAGAAAGAACATACGATATTCCTGTACAAGAAGATAACTACTTTGTAATTATTTGTTCGTCGTCTCTTTCAGAGAGAAGGTGCAGTTCAGGTGATACAAAAGCATTACATCATCCATAAAAGTTTTCCTTTCTTGTTTTTCCTATACATAAGTATCCGTCCAGCAGCTGACTGAGAAAGGATCGAAGTCACCTTTGAGTGTTATAATTGACTGCCTTATCTGCCTCACTTATCGATCACCCATTGATACCAAAGATCCGAACCTTGTGCATGTTTGGGAATTTGGCTATAACCAAAATGGTCACTGCCAGAGTGTTGAAGAAAAGCATTGGATGCTGGTAATCTGTTGTATGTGAGGCTATCAGATACCTGCAAGCAAAGACAATACTTCAGAATGATGTCGCTGCATCAACAAATATTTGTAGCGAAAACAAGAAAGACAAGCAAATTTAGATATGATCACTCCACATCTAATAACATAAGAGCTTTTGCTCCTACGAAACAAATGTGCTTTCTGATAATGTTAACATTTACAGATCACAAGCAAACCCAAAAACAGCATTATCATAGTCCATAGTCATGACACCGTAGATCAATTAGAAACTTCGGTCTCTCATGAAGCATGGAAAAACGATAGTATGAGAAGCTTTTAGTAGTTATCACATGGCATTTATGAACTTGAAAGTGAAGTACTCCGCAGAAAAGTTCTCTTTTAAGATCTCACTTTGTGGCAACTAATTGTCAGGTCTCTCATTTTCTTAGGTGACAAAAGCAGCAAATCTGCAGACATCTCCCATAGTTACACAGTCCTCAAACTCAGTGTTAGTTTTCCAATTCTATATTTTATCAATAATGAAGGTGCATCCGCACTCAGATATAATAGTGTACCCCACAGACTGCACCGAATGATAAAAAAAAGTGAAAAATTCTTCTGAGCCTCTTACCAACCAGGCACCGCTAATAAATTAAGGCACATGGCAGACGCAGAAGCTGAAAATTTTCCAGGTTCCTGATAGACTATAATAGACATTCTGGTGAATTATTAGCTAATGTTGATAATTATAAAAGAAAATTAAGGGGGTGGAATCATACTATGATCACAGAAATTTGTTGGACAGATCATCCCCATCGTCCAGTTGCACCAGATGGCATAACCTTAGACCTGAGGCCCATGATCATGGGCGAAGTTGCCCACAACATGGCGGAGGCAACAGTATGCTCTCAACAAAAAGTGATCTCTTAAGACTGCATACAGATTTGAAATGCCAGAAACATGAGAAGTACCCCTCAACAAGGAGAAAGAAACTTTGACGAGGAGGGACCACCTAAAGCTCCGAGCTATCATCAGCCCTCTAACAGTGTCAAATCATAAAAAAGGGTGCATAAAGGGCCCCACTGTCCCAGCAATTGATTTAGGCCTCCTAAGTTGCCTGTAGCAAGCACTGTCCTAGCTAAGAAGCACAGAGATATCTAAATTCAAATATGATGGCCCTACAAGCATCAAACTCCTACGAGCTTCCTTGATACCCCTAGGGCTTGCTGGGGCCTGTGGGACATTTAGCTATTTCTAGAGACAGGTAAAGTCAAGGCATTCACTCATAATATGTTGATATATCTTTTCACAGTACAGCCTTGTTTGGTTCACCCAAAAATAACAATGTTTGCTACACGTAATAATGCTTAGAAATTAGAATGTCAAAAGTAACTTCAGTTGCACTAAAAACCTATAGCTCATATATTATCTCCATAATCAAAACCAAAACACCCCCAAAGTATAAAACCCTATATTGCAATTTTCTCTCTCCTCTTCAGTCTTCCACATGTTATCAGAAGCACATTGAACGGCATGGAGTGCCAACAGAAAAATAACACATCTTTGTCAAAGATGAACATGACAGCCAATTAAGCAATTTTCCTTGCATAAAGAAAAGGAACAAAAATGTGTTTGATGAACTTAAAGCCGGCAGTGGAGATGAGCAGTCAAAGAACCACAATCAAGTTGTTCATTTATTTGGGTGAAGTAGTCAGCTTGATGTTAGCTTTTTCAACAACCTGTCCAGTGTGAAAAACCCAACAGCTTACACTCTTTAGAGTATACCAGTACAGCACATGAAATACAGCCTGCTAGTTATGATGATATTCCAGATTCAGGAGTGGGCTTCAGGCAAACCAAACACAAGAGGTACAACATGCTACTTCTGATGGAAGTTCTACAATGGAAGAATTTAACTTTCTAAGTATCAAAGGTTTGGAACTTCTTGCATCCACCAACAATAAAACGAACAAAAGGGCAAATAAAATCAAGACCATCAACTTCACATAATCATTTCAAGTTGATCTAAAACTTGACCTATTACCTAAGTGAGCAAAAATTAATGATGCAAAACCTATGTTTTGGCAGTATAATTTCCTAATGATACCCATTCAGCTGATAAGAAATTGCAATGCCTCAAAAACCAAAAAGGCATTGAGTGGTCACCTGTTAAACATATAATGATTTCTAAGGACAGAAGAATTTGTAAATAAACACCAAAAAAGAAATGGACAAGTTTATGCCTTCAACCTTCCATGAAATGAGGGAAAGATTTCAAGTCTGTGGCCTTTGCAAATCCATAGCTGCCTTATATTCTAGGCTTCTAGCAGAAGTCTGCAAAGGCATTGGCAATGCATTAATAATGCCTCAATCTGAGTAATAATGCATTTTCACATCTTGATCTACAAGGTTTAATCAATTGACATTCCCCTATCTTTCCTGATGACCAAAATCATCTTTTCTAGCAACTTTGACTAGTGCAGTTCTTGTACATGTCTCTCATCTCAGTCATAGGTCTCCTACACCAGCTACCATTCTATATTCTAATTTCAAGTTGTGTGGAATGGTAAACATGGCCTTTAAATTAGTTGACAAGACCTTCCATTTGGGTTATTAAAATTTTGTGCAGCAAACTGGGTGCTTTGGATCAAAAGTGGGGCACTAGGAAAAGACTAATCAATAAGACCTCGTGGGAACCGTCGACCCGTCGTCTGTTAATTCTAGATGTACAATTCAGTCAACTCACATTAGCTGCATTGCTAGAACAAGTTCACAGTTAATAGTTGACAGGCAACCTGCAACACACAAGATGGCCAAATAGAAAAGGATTCACCAAAGTTTTCCCAGGGTTTCAAACAGCTGCTTGAGATCAACTACCCAAGATTGTGTACCAGACAGTAAACCTATATCTCATGAAAATTTCAAACTCGAGTTATAACATTTAGAAAAATCAGTACTTATCCCTAAAATGTAGTGCTAATCACTCAAACCACAGTCAGAAATCCATCCAACAAATCAATGCATTGCGAATTTGCAATTAGCCAGTTCATACACCCCAAAAAAATGATATCCAGCTTCACCAAAATAAAATCATCTATACATATAACAAACTGTATTCAAGGACATATTATAGGAAATATACAACAAGACTAAAGCCTAAATGACACTTATCTGAGACCAATTTGATATGAAATCTAGTTACAAGTCTCACACTCTTGTAAGTTGTAACCATATCATTCTATCATTACCATCACGATTAATCAATGCCTCTATCCCATACAGGCATATAGCTAATTAACTACAAAGAAAGGTAACACATATATCTACACTCCCACTTAGAATAGAGTAGGCTGGGTCAAAGGTAACACAACCTAGCTAGCATAACTAATTAACTACAATTCTACAAAAAAAGTCTTATGATCCTTAAGCCCTTACCCCAACCGTTACAAAGAAATAAAGGATAGAGAGTGGCAATATGACACTAACACAATTACGTACACATCCAGAACAATCACAACCAATTCAATCCTTGGATCAACATAAATTCCTGGTCCAAAGTCTGGTCCAATCTAATCGACTCCAAAACACTTCCGAAAACGGTTTTAGACTGGAAAGTTTCTTAGTTTTGAATATGCAAATGTATAAATAAAACCGCTAATATATTTTTGTCAACTAATCAATTAATCAAAACCTTAATCCCAAAGGTAGGGTTGGCTACATGTACCAAAATGTTAGTCCATTCCTCTCAATAAAGAGCGACTTGCTCATTCAAACATAGTTTCTCCATATCCTTCTTAACCACCTCCATCTAAATCATCTTTGGTTTACCTTGATCACTCTTCAAATCATATGATCCCAACTCTCTAAACTTCGGAAGATTATTGCGTTATAAACTATTGGATATTAAGTTCTCAAAAAAGGTCCTCGAACAACAATGTTTCGCAGGAAAATGAGCAATGTATTATTCCACCAAAACACTGTAAATGCTTGTTGCCAGCACCAAAAGTGGCCCATATGAAAATTGCTAACTATACCTCCAAGACAAAGTTAAGGAGCAAGAACACCTTAGAGGCTCAAGCTAAAAAACAACAAACAAACCAAAAGACATACACGTGTCGGACCTTACAATAGCACAATCTTTCACTCTTCAATATAGTGATAATTATAAAAACTTTGATGTCTCAAAACCTAAAACAGCAAAATCCTAGTTTATAGTAGAAAATACCCTTGAAAACTCATTGTTACAACCAAAATGTTGAGCAGACTCAGAGAACATAGCCAAATTCATTTAAAATTCAATGAGAGTTATTTGAAATTTTTAATATGTGAAAACAGGGATTGGACTATAATGGCATCCAATAGAATTTTCAGATGATATGGGTACATACTCTGATGAGTTTGATCAACATGTAGGTACATAATGTACCGTACATTCATTTATTATCACAGTATCAATCTATATATAAATTAATATTCCAAAAAGGTTTGTTTCCCCACCCCACCTTTTATCAAATTTTGGGAAGCGATGTGGCTCCCCCTCCCTCAATTATATACTAGTATCATAATTTACCTTCTAACACACCCTGAGCTACAGGGCATATAACAGAACCATGCGAACTATAATTAAGCACACAATAGTCTCATAAGTCTTTACCATAGACCAGAATATAGGTTGCCATACTATGCTAAAATCTACTGCCTGAGATAGCCTCCACACAAATTGTAAATTTGTAATGTAATTCATGCTTGATTTTTTTCCCCCTCCCTATTTCAAGTTATGTGATAAATAACTACGAAGAGTAGAAATTTAAGTAATGTACCAAGGTGGTTCACCTTAGTGATTGAAAAGCTCTTTCAGTCCATGCAGTCCACTTCAAGATGGTCTATACTCTAGATTATCTAGATTCTATCAACTCCAACAAATTAAGCATCCATTATTAAGGCTAAGTGGAGAATATGTATATCATACATTACTTCGTTTCTCCAAACATGGGATATCTCTTACATTGTTTGAAAAATAAGGGAAACATAATGCAACGTGATCAAAAGGATAAAGACCCTTGCATATAGCAGACTCAGAGTACAACCAACAGCTAACCAAAACATGAAAAAGAATAAAAAAAGAGTCCCTACCAAGACAGGTCACTATGCAATCCCATTTTTATCAGAAATGCTGTAATTTCAACATTAACAAATTGTTCAGGAGTTACTTACAGCACCACAGGAACAACAGTCAAGAATTTTCGGTTACGTGTAAGCTGCTTCCCATCATCGATTTGCTCCCACCAAGTTAAGCGATTATATATTCCCTGATCATCAGAAAATGGAGTTCCTTTCTTCCAGTGAAAGAAATGATAAGTCACCTGCGTCAAGAAGTTATAAATTAGTTGGAAGCCTAAAGCAAGCGAGCTGATAAAATGGTTTAAATATCATTTGCAAAGCAACAAAATACTAGAAACAAAACAAAAAAGCATAAGATGCCGAATGCTGATAATGCAGCATCCGTTTTATAAAATGTACAATTCTTCTGAAATTGCAAAATCATCAGCACTCTAAGTCAAGACAAACTGAAAAGGACAGGATTTTGGAGGCCTTTGAGGACAAGATAAATTCAGCATCAAGCAGACATATATGACAAATTGCAATGAACCACCATACAACAAACCTTTTGGAATAATTATAAGAGGATGAGGATGATGTAGGGTATGTTCAATACAGCTTACTTATATGAACTTTTCAGAAAATTTGTGAATTCATCCAAACTTATTTTTGCTAAAAGTAAGTTATATACGGTAAACAAAATAGACCCGCAGAGTGCCATTCGATCCTATGATGCCCTCAACTTTCTACGACCCAGTGATTCTATAAAGAATTCCATACAGCTACTGCAATTGAGTTATATATATCCACTTGGATTCCTTGATAGCTAGAGAACTTTTGATAAAAAATTTCCAACATTTGCATATGAACTAAAAAAGAATGGTGCAATTTGATGTCCGGTTTTGGTACTCAAACTTTTCAGCATTGTTAAAGTAAAGCTCCATAAAAAATTTACAACATAAACCAACTAAGGTTTCCATATCCAATTATGGTCGACTTGTGATCAATGTGTTAAACAAGTATACCAAAATGTAGTTTTTTTAAGAGTTGTTCAACCCAATGAATTGGCAAATAATATGCAACAAGCCAACAAGTATGGTTTGATTGTTTGTTAGCAAATGTAACATCACATACTATGACATAATCAGCACAATTGCCTCCTAAACTTGGACAGTATGGGAACAACAGCTCTCAACCGAAATACGGCATAAAATCTTTCTGTTGTGCTCCTAGAAGAGACCCTCGCGTTAACCTAATGGCCTTAATGACCAAATCCTGCCAATGGACGCGTTGTAATAACAAATGATTCATAAGAGAATGTCCTCCCCTTATCAGCTGGGTGTGGCATCGATTCCTATGTTTCAACTATCAGACATTTCCAAACAATAAATATAAATCACCAAGGTATCAACTGTTTGATTAAAAGAGAACTTCTCTTTGCAATCCAAACAAATTCTTCATACAATCATACACTCCTGCCGTAGAAGCACACATCCTAGACATTGCGTCATTTAGACGCTAAGTGTTCCTCCAATTCAACAACTTACACAATCATCATTTGAGTTCCAATTAACAAGTCTAATCCTTCAAAACGACATAATTAAAAGTAAAACTAGAAAGTTACAGCACAATCATGAAAAATGCAACTTGAATTTCAGTAAGAATCAAAAGCTAAAACACAAAATCCACAACAAAAACGCAATCAAAAGCTACAAGACCGAAAACTCATCGAATTGCTGAATTCAATTTCACATTTTTACAACGACGAAATCGACAAATTGCGACAAAATTGAAGCAAGAGAGAGAGAGAGAGAGCATACAACGAAGTGAATGAGATTGACGATGGTCCAAGCCATACCGGGAGTACAACCAAAGACAGAAAGAACCAGAAGCCATGAAAAGAAGACGAACAAGATGTAGGTCGTCCATACTCCTGGATATGTGAACCACTCTGTGTTCCTGTTCAGATCCGCTGGTGGTGTTGCCTTCACATACAAATTCGCCATTGTTGAAGATGATCAACAAACTACTCACTCTTAAACCTCCAATAATATTAAAATCAAATTTAATTTGATTTTAATCTTTGTTTAATTTTTTGGAAGAAAAAACTGGATTTTGATCGATGAAAAAAAATAATGATTAATTACTTGGTGTTTTAATTTTCTCTTTCCTATCTGTCTGATGTGTTGTTGTTGGTGGGTCGATTAAATTCTGGAATCTGTATTCATGCCTTTTGGATGATTTTTTTTATTTATTTAAATTAATTAATTAAGCCCTCCAATTTTGATGAAGTTTTGATATTTTGTGGTTTGTGTGAAATGTGATAGACCGACTTATTTGACGCACCTAGTACAAGGATGAGGTCTACCATTTTCCCGGATAAATATTCATGCCCAAAAGTATAAATGTTTAAATTTTCAGATGTAAATAGTTGTATTTAAAGATAAACATTTACATTTATAATTGAAAATTTACATTCGAAAATAAACATTTGGATTGGATCATAATGAGGATTGAAGAATATGATCCCGAATTTGCGGAAAAGGTTATATATACACTTAGTGTATGTGGTCTTCACATATCACATACGCAAGCATAGGTGGCAAAAACAAACCCGAAATGACCCAAAAACCGACGCGCAAAAATGGCTCGTGGACAAGAAGATTTATTCGAAAACTCTTTTTTTACCGAATCCGCAAATCCGTTTTAAAATTTTGACCAACTTATTACCGATCGGACCGATCGAGTTGACCAATTTGTCTAGTATAATCACTTAATTATGTACAAATCACAAATATTAGTCAAAGTAATTAATGTAAATATTGTAAAAGTCCACTTGTTGCAATAAAAAGGAAGCAAAATATGTGTTTCGATAAAAATTACGTGTGTGTATGGTCAAATTATGCAATTTTCAGCTTTTAATAAAGCTCTAATACTTAGACAATCTTTTACAAATAATAATATTTATTAGATTCAAACAAATATATAGTTTATTGAACAATTTCTAGTTAGTTTAGTCACATTATACATTTTTCAAGTATTAAAAACCTCAACAATTGATCTAATTTTGCGAAACATCAAAAGGAAAAACTTGACCGACCTATTAACGCAAAATTTGGATCATGAACAAAGAAATTCGACCCGTTACGTAAAATGACCGACTTAAAAATGACCGAAACCTGACATTGACCGATCAATACCGACCTGACCGACCGATTTGTCGAGTATATACACAAGTGTATAACCCCTTCTAATTGGCTAATACAAATGGACCATTTATTCCACTATTTGAATATGTAATTTTAAATTTCAATTCTTGTAATCTATAAAATAATAAGTATACTAAAGCAATCCCCACCTTTCTATTTTTCCCTCCTAAATTTCCCTCTCAATTCCCCTTATTTAATGATTGAATAAAATATGAAAAAAATATTAATAATGATTATAAGTTAATATATATGCTTTGAAAATATAAGGTTTAACTCTAAATTTTGAATACTTTTATTTTTAGGAATTATGTTTTAATTCGTGTAATTCAAAATTTATTTTTAAATTGATCATTTGATCTGAAATTATATAATGATTTGAATTCGGGTTTCGATGAATATATGAATGATTTGAATATTTAGAGCATTTGATCTGGTTATTTCATTAATACACTCAATAACAAGATTTTTTTTTGAAAAATATTCATATTGCTACGATTTGATTATATATTTGTTAAACATTAAGCGGCTATAAATTGTAAAATAACAAACACCTTATTATACGGTTTTATTTTGAAATTTGAATATTGTGTATAAAACTTACAGAGTACATTATTTGGTTGTAAATTGTAACGTTTCCTTTAATTTTTCTTTTTGAAAAAACAAACTATATAAATCGTGCAAAGCACGAGGTTAAACTAATTTACTCTTATATGATTGGGTAATACACTTTTTGTACGTGGGGACCACATACACTTAGTGTATGTGTATCATCTCCCCGAATTTGCGTAGTAGAACTACTGTCAAATTTCCCAAAAATCAAACATTTATTCGTGGTCCAATTGCTCATTTAAGTGGGTCGCATTTAAGTGGATTGACCTACTTAGTTTGCTAATTTATTTCTTAGGCCCTCCCAACCTTAACTGGCCCAATTTATGTACTTCTACAATTCTACTTTAGTTTTTGACTTGGAAAGTATAAAAATAGGTTTAAGTCTATGAAAACTTAATGGCGACTACAATTTATAAACTACTACAAGTAGTAATTTTTTTGGTTTCGTGGATTCGTTGTTCTTAGAGATGTTGTTAATCAACAAGTCGATACACTTGTGAATAGCTCGCAAATAGATTTGGTCCTCGTTCATGAAGTTAGTAAACGAGCACAAACAAAATTACCAAGTTTGTTAATAAATAAGCCTAACATATACGTTTAATTCGTGAATAGCCCGTTAAAGTTCATTTGAAAACTCATTTGTAATCGTTAAAACAAACTATCAAAGCTCACCCAAACTTGAAATATCAAGTGTCGAATATCTTCTTAATTTATTTAAGTTTTGACCTCACAACAAAATAACTTACCCTTCTACGTACTTATTTCATCTCCCATACACCCAAACCAAAAGACACCTAGGAGTCTAGGAAATTTAAAGTGTAGCGTCTACTTCAAAAAAGAGGAAGTAAGTAAGCGAAATTGTACTATAAGCGACCTATAAATAGTATGATCGGTCTCGATCACTTATGAGTTAAAGATTTAGCAATGTTACATTTCCTATCTATGATCGTAAGATTGTAATAAGGTTCAAATCTACACCTATTATATTAAAACTCACCCCCTATGCACATACTTGACACATGGCAAATTGACAAACCTCTATTCTCACAAATCAACTCTTCATCTCCACAATGACACATCATTGTTATTCTTCTCAATAATGACACATCATATATTCAATTATTCCTCAAACCCTCTAATAATTAACATCACGTTTAATTGTATAAGCATTTCATTATAACTCTCTATAATCTTTTCAAATCTCTAACTAACAAGTTTCTCTATTCATTTTCTTTTTATCAATTTCATCTTTATATATGTCTAGAACAATAACATTAACTCAATCTATATACGTATTTATATATATTTTTATTTTCATTAGGAAGACCTATATCAAAACAGCAATATCATTTCATTTTTAAAAATCACCTAAGATGTACCCCTTACGAAAACATCATTGTTCATGTTAAAAGACACATGCCAATTTTCTTAAAATACTGCATTCGTATTTTTCTATATTATTTTTCTCACATTTTATTGTTCTCATTCTTCACATCGACATTCGATTCAATATTTTCAAAATTATAAAGAAGATAAATTTTAATTGATAATGTCGTCCTCTAATGCATTGCACGGGTAAAAAAAATTAGTTATTAGGAATTGTAACACATCCCACATGCAAGCCTTGGCCTTGAATAAAATTTGCCGTGGTGGACCATCTTTGAACAAAAACCAAGTAAATGGAAAAGAAGCTCAGCTCCATGCCGTACAATCTGAATGCTAGGGTTTATATGCGATAAATTTCCTTTTTTACACTTTTAAAACCTTTAAAAATTAATGCACACAATAAAAATAAACATGAATCAAACGAAGGAGCACTAGTCGATTAAAAATAAAAAGTGGATGACATAGTGCATTGTTTTTGTCGCGCATATTGGCGAGTAATTAGGTACGTTTGTAAAAATAAATAACTAAAAGCTAACGAGCGTCTTCAAAACATTAAATAAGATAGTTAAAAGTAAAAATATTAATTAAAATAAATATTACACTCATCAATTGACGCGTGAGTTTGACATATATTTCAATAGTTTACCTACCTAAAAAATATATTTAGTGGTTAACCAACAAACAATACCTAGGGACGCTTGTTAGCAATATCGAAATAAAAAATAAAAAAAAAAGTAGAGAAATCAAAAGATGTCGCATGATAGGTTAACTATCTTTTCACATCAAATAAGTTTTGTGGCGAGCAATGAATTAGCAATTAAGCACTTATGTTGTACACTAGCCCACTTTTATAAGAGGAGAAACCAATTTCTTTCTCTTTCACTTGAATGCGACATGATTGATTATTGCATGCTCAATGCTGCCTTTAAGGCTTAGCAAATAGCAATGCACGTTTGATTATCATCGACCGTTAAAAAATATTTACACAGTATTCATTTACTATAATCTATCGTAGTTCTAAAGTATGGTTTTATTGCTTTTTGTATGTACATCATCGCATCCAAGCAATGACTACATACACAACATTATTATTATGATTATAGTTCAATTGGTTAGAGTTCTCCTTCCGATTCCAAGAGATTTTAAGATCGGTTTTCAGTTCATCCCAAACATTGCGATTCTCTAAACACACACAAAATATGGTTGATGACTTAATTCTCCACGTACTTTATTATTGGTAATTGGTACGATACGACTTGTACTGTTGCTTAGATGGTTTATTGAAGATATATGTAAAAAAAATTAAGGTAAAATTCATCACTTCAATATACGTTCTGTTCTACTAAAAGCGTTTTTTCTTAAAAAATATACGTGTATAAATTGGAGGTCAAATGATTCCATATAAAATCTTGCTAATGAATAAGTTATTAGGCCTAGTCGATCTACTAGTAGTTGATCTGTAAAAGATTTTGATCCAATATATAATAAGATCCTTATTATTATGTCAATGATATTAAAATAGAATGAAGAAATTAAAGGAGGAGAAAAAATGGCCGTATTTGTTTAATCTTAAGGAGTGAACAAAAAGCATTTCCACTTCAGTCTAAAAGCACTATTACACGAAAGTGCCAAATTAGGTTAGTCCTTCTCTTATACAAGTATAATTTTTATTCTTATCTCAGCATATGCCTGTTTCATTTATTTGATACGTGCAATAATCATACTTTTAACAAGCAATCATGTACATTAAGTCAACCAACTGTAATGCACTATGTTTCATAAGTGAATACAATCCCAGTATTTATTAGGTCATTTTTAGTGCCTCTTATATAACTAAGGGAAATTCTCATTGGTAGGTATCCGATTTGCGTGCCTCGAAATGATTTCGAAAAAATACCTAATTAACAGTAAAGACAACCTAACTAACGGAAAAACATAACTCATAATCACGGTTAAGAAATTTGAAAAAAATATATACTTATACCCGGGATTAATAAAACACATATATACCATTGAGAATCGATAAAAACTGATACCTATCAATGGGAATTTCGCTATAACTAATTATACTTTTCAAATTATTGCAATTTAATAATTTTAGGAAGGTGCACTAATTTTTGGCTAAATCTAAAGCTGTTTGATTCCTATCAATGCTTATGGTGAGAAAAATATAACTGTACAATAGAGTTGTCAAGGACGAGAAGGAGAATCATAATATTTTTTTCCCTACCATCCGATTCACCATTAGGGCTAATTATTCGGTTTTATGGTGAGTTCCGGACTTCTGGCAGGTGTTTTTGGAAGGAGGTAACTTCTGAACTCTGACAGCATTACAGCAACCTAATTAACATATATGTGCCTGGTATTATCGCCGAGTACGTACTTGCAACTTACGCTGGTTTAATTCATTCTTGCACAAACATGCATGCAAAATTTGATAGAAAAAGAAACACCATTACACATATGTGTGTGTTAATGCATGTAAGAAGGATGCATGCAATTAAGCAAATATGCAAACAACTTCAATTCTGAAACCAACAGCGCAGTTTTATCTGTAAAAAAATACTGCAGAGTATTATTCAATAGTCATGAATGAATGACACCACGAATCGATGCGATACTGACTATACTGTCCCTGTCTTCCATACTACTGGAGTATTATGTTGTACGTTCAACACTTTTGGAGAGTACATATAGTACAAGAGCGATTGAATCGCACTGGTCATCAGAGCAAACAAGATGAATCGTCGGCAAAAGAGTTCACTAATTGGCAACAGACTGCAGACAAACAAAAGTGGAATGAAGTACGGAGTATAAATGCAGTAACAAAAGTTGATTAAAAATCCATTTCTACAATTTCACTTGATGATGATTGCATAACTTGAAGTCACTGGAAATGAACACAACACCTAGTGGTTGAGTCACATATATATGTAATGAGCTTATGCATTGGTTTAATTGATTGTTAATTCGATTACGACGTGAATAATAACAAGATAGATCCTGGAATTTCAAGCATTATTCCAATGTTGAAGGATTTGAATCACTGATAAGGTGGTGTCAATTTCCATGATAGTAGCTGATCTTCCGTCAGACTCCAATAATCATCCCCACTTATCACAAAGGACAATTCAAGGCCTAAAAAACTCTGTTTTGGATAATTGAATATATCATAGTGGGATGACACTTTCACAAATTTGGTCATGCTACTTCTAATTTTGCACTTATATAAACCAACTCTGATCACATCTCCAAACAAACAGCAACTACTGATTTCTCATTCAACTCATTCGCTAAACAAAAACTTCCGTCACCATTCATAGGAGACTTGCTTAGCTCTTTACCTACCCGGCACCCGGCCTTCAGATCAGTACCTTCTTTGTAACTTCCTACACATTGAAACGTACGGTAAAAGCGTACTTGTCATACATGATAAGCAACAACCTCAACTAATTCAAAAGGTAATTAGAGTGGGAATGGACAGTAAACTGGAATGGAAGATCAACGTACCTAATGGGACAGCGAAGGTTCTCGAACCCAAGGAAGGGCTAGCAGTGCGAGTGTGGCAGAGAATAAAAGGTTTATTCGTTACGAAGATATGGAAGTTTCTGGTGGAGGCGTGGAGTATAGGTGTGGCTGACCCGAAGAAGTTCATTCATTGTCTGAAAGTCGGAGTTGCTCTTACAGTCGTGTCGCTGTTGTATTATATGAGGCCTTTGTATGAAGGTGTTGGAAAAAATGCAATGTGGGCAATCATGACAGTTGTGGTGGTATCTGAATATACAGTAGGTAAGTTTGCAAAGACAACCCATAATAATCAAACGATTCAATATAAAGCAATAAATTGCACCAAGTATACTAACTTTCATGCATATATATATGTTCTGATCTGATGTTGCAGGATCAACTATATATAAAAGCATCAACAGAACAGTCGCAACGATCGTTGCAGGTTCTTTAGGAGTTGGGATTCATTGGGTGGCAAGTCAGTGTGATGAAAAATATCAGCCTATTTTCCTTGGAACTTCTGTTTTCATTTTTGGTAAGTTCATCAGAGCCTTTATTTTCTTTTCGGAAAAACAAGATAATTAAATTTAGATGTTCAAGAAACATCAGGATAGGCTAGGCTTATGGTCTTACGGATTTGTTTCATGCACGCAGCTTCGATAGCTACCTTCACGCGATTCATACCAAAAGTGAAGGCTCGGTTTGATTATGGTGCTATGATCTTCATCCTCACATTCAGCCTAGTCTCGATATCAGGCTACCGTGTGGAAGAGCTGGTCATGCTGGCTCATCAGAGGGTAAGCACCATTGCTATCGGGATATCCCTGTGCATTCTCATAAGCATGCTGTTCTGGCCTGTCTACGCTGGGGATCAGCTTCACAATCAAACTATTACCAACCTTGAAAAACTGGCCAATTCATTGGAAGGTATATATACACAAAAACATTCAAATAATACTAGTATATGCTTGTTAGTACTAAATTATTCAAGTGTCTAATAAACACGAATTTCACTCTTAGGATGTGTAGCTGAGTACTTCAGCGACGAGGAAACTGCAAAGATCCCTGAGGAGGTTTTGAACAAAAAGTTGCAAGGGTACAAGTGTGTACTGAACTCAAAAGCAACTGAAGAATCGATGGTAAGTTAACCACTCGTATTATAAATAAAGACTTGAGCTGAACATAGGTCGGGCTGGTTTTATGTAACTAGAAACTCAATACATTTACTTGCATCAGGCAAATTTCGCAATATGGGAGCCATCACATGGACGTTTCTATTTCGGATATCCATGGAGACAATACCTGAAAATCGGTGCTGCAGCACGCAACTGCGCTTATTGTGTTGATAATCTGAACAGCTGCATTGACTCCAATATGCAGGTAAACAATCTAGCTACTTAGTACTTATTCTACATGTATGGACTAAAACACACAAGTTATTTTTTGAGAGAAAAAAAACGATCACCAATATTAAATCGTGCATCATCATGAATATAGGCACCAGAGGTTTTGAAGAAGCATATCGCAGAAAATTGCAAACAAGTAAGTTTCCGGTGTTCAGCAGTCTTAAAAGAACTAGCGACCTCGATCAAGACAAGGGAAAGATCATCCAATATTGATCACTCAGTTGACAAAATGATGTTTGGAGTCGAAGAATTTCAAACTGCTCTAAAATCTCTCCCGTGTGAGATTGTTCTGCCATTGATAACAGTTGAGAACTCTACTGACAAAAACGGTGAGAGGATAGTTAGCCAGAATCAAGGAACCCTATTGGAGGTTTTGCCATTAGGTATGCTAGCCACTCTGTTGATCGAAGTAGTAGCAAGAATTGAAGAGGTCGTTCTCGAAGTTGATAAGCTAGCAAATATGGCCGAGTTCAAGGTTCAGAAAGAAAAGAAACTATCAGCAATCAGACCAAGTGAAAACAATCAAACAAATACCCAAGGTCAAGAAACAATGAAGGCCAATGAAGAGGTCTGAGCTTTTTGACCAAGAACATCTGCATTCACTTCATGCCGATACCATCTGAAGGAGTTGTACCCCATATCCCCTACCTACAGTCTTGAGCTCTTGGACGCCTGAAAATGCCTTATACCGGAAGTGTTATGGTATAGATATTTCTAGAATACTTCGTATTTGTTTGTGTTCACATATAGCATCTTCAAGTAAATCATAAGTTGCGAACATACTTCATAGTTCATAATATCTACTCTGGTAATACCGTTGTTCAAGTTTACATAGTATTCCGATTACACCACTCTGTACATGTTAAAAGAAAGCCCTTAGGTGTTTCCTTGTGTTGGTTCATAGTTTTAGTCATGAACTGATTGAGCATGAAATTAAATATCACCATCAATATATACCATACTTGAATAACCTACAATAAATTTTGAAGACACTGAGCATTAGCTCCCATGAAATATGGCAGGCAATTCGCGTACAAAGCTTTGAGTAGACACTAATAGATACCATCAAACACATGAACCAAAATAGAATTTATTCATTATAGCAATCCAAGTCAATATAACACTTGTGATTTCTAATGAAAAGATATGTACTTGGCTCAACGAGTAGTGGCTCGGATGTCACAGAGTAATTAGCTCCCCTGCATGCCCCTCAACAAGAGTTTCTTCTTCCTCTGAATCATTCCAACCAAGATTGACAGCAAGGTCCTCTACAGCTACCTTAATGACATCGCTACGAACACCAATATCTGTAGCATAACGGCTCATACAGTACATCCCTGCTGTCATAGTAGCTACACCCACAGGACTTGGCATCAACAGCTTGAGAGGTGTAGAAAGAAGAGCAGCTAATGGTGCCCCAACGACAGAAGAAGCTTGACCGCTTCTTCCTACCCCTTGGTTATCAGTTATCAAAAGACCAGTTTTACAGTACAATGCAAAGTCCTCACAGTTGTTCTGGAACACATTATAGTTACCGAACCCATTCTGAAGAAGATACATTGCTCTGTGGATGACAGTTTCAGGTGGATCAGATTGTGCAGTGGTGCATGTCCCACCCCTTACTTTGGCAAGGAAGGCAGACGGGGTGACCCCATATTCAAATAAGTAGAGAGATCCATTGCCAAGAAAACAGTCTAAACAGGAGAGGATAACCCCACTTTTTGGTTGCCTGAATCCACAATCAGGAAAAGTAGGACATGAAGAAGAGATGTCCTTCACAAGATCTGACTTGTCTGCTGCCTCTGCATTATTATTTTGGTTGCGGTCAGGAGTGAAGTGAACGACTTTGCTTCCACCGACAAATATGCCTTCAATAATAGAAACGAAGTTTGCAGTCAGAACTCAGAAGATTATATGTCGTTCCAGATTAAACAGCAGGGGAGAGGGGTCAGTCATTGTTATTAGTCACTTATGAGTGATTGAGTGACACACTAAACAAGAGCTTTAGACTAGAAAAACATGAAAATCAAAGCATAGCAGAGATGAAATTCATGTTCACAAAAAAAAAACCACTGACAAATGAAAGAACACATGCAAGGTTAAAAGACTGGCATAGAAAGCTAAAGATCTGTCAAATAAAGCACCCTATCTTTGTAGTGAACCTATCGTCTAAGTAAAAGCTAATGCTTTGGTCCATCTTAGAGATCCATAAGGAAAATTCCGAAAACAAGAGAACCTCCCCCATGACCCTCAAGGAGGAGTGTTAGGAAGAGACAGATGTAAGTCAAAGATGTAGAATCAAGGAGGGCCATTACCAAAACTATGACTCTTTTTACAACTTTTAACTTTCAAACAGGCATGTCAATGTCTTTCTACTACCAAACTGTTTTCCAACTTAAAGTGCGCAAGAGGAAATTAGTGAACAAGGAGAGTAAAAGAGGACTTTTCTTAAGACTAATCAGAACTCCAAATAAAACAATAATGTCCCCCCAAGGAAAAAGATTGGATATCCATCTTTTCAACTGAATGAGTTTCAATAGCTAGCAGATCATCACGATGCTGGATGGTGCATTAAGAGATGAAATTGTCCAAAATTAAAGCACAGAGTGACCAAGTGAGGGACAGGTGTTCTCTTATATCCCACTAACACACTTGTTTTATTAGGCTATAATGCTAAAAGCATTTGCTAATGTCTAAAGTTGATTAAGTGATGACAGCAATGGTGCGATCAAACAATCATTCGGTAATGCATTTTGCACTACTGGTTTGCTGCATTTCATTTCAGGAGCATATATCACTCAGGATGGTATCTATTCCACCAAAGAGTGAGTCAAGTATGATTCAGCTTTAGCATCATCCAACTATCTAGTCATGCACATTATCTTCTAAATGTTATTAATCGAACATTCAGTCATTAACTACTGACTAAATAACAAAAATGCTTCGTGTCGTTCATGGTGTCCGACAAGGTTGAGCCCTACCGAATCAACAAACTTTCTTCCACTAAAAGAAATAAAAACCTACCAATTATTTCCACATGCAAATAGCTTCCCATTCCCAACTAGCTTCAACTATCAAAAACCCCAAAATCAACAAGGTAATAACAACCCACACATGATTTTTATGCTTGAGCGTTATAAATTTGCTTTCAGATTACCCAGTACGTCAAATTCCGTGATTTATTGGTATAAATTTCATTCGTTTTCCATGTTGGGACATCATGTAATCAACAGTGGAATGATTCTTTTCTTCCAAATTCATATACCTCACAATTTAACCTATTGCAAACAACTGGCCAACTGTATGCTTTTACTCCATATTTCCATGAAAGAATCCAACTTTCTTGAAAGTAAATCAACCCCATTTCAGAAACAAATTGCAGCAATCAATAATCAACTAATTAATTCATTATCAGAAAATCATTGACAAAAAACAAAAATTCCAACATTGGGCACCAACAAATTACCACAAAATCTCTTTCAAAGTAATCAAACAAGTCAAGAAAAACAACAAGATTATACAGAAATTGACCTAAACTCATAATTAATAATGCTATAAAAGTTGCATCAAATTGGCAAAATAGAATTATTATTATTATTATTAAGAAAAAATTGATTAAGAGCATGCAAATGAAAGGGTTAGAGAGAGCACCATGGTGAGAGTAACTGAAAACAGCTCTCCAAGTGTAAATGTGATCCCCTGATTTGATCTCCTCTCTCTCCGCTCTGTGACTCAGTAAACCCATTTTTCTTTCTCTCTCTACGATTTTCTCTCTCTTACTATGCTTCTTGTTCTTCAACTAACCCACCTAAAGTCAATGCTGCACTAACGAGTAAAGACTGCAAACAAAACGCAACTAGGTAAAACACCCTGCAATCAAAATGAGATTAGTTAACTGATCACCCACTAATAACGCTTTGTTTCCATAATTTTATGGAAAAGATTGAGTCTTTATCATAAAATCCCACGAAAAAATAATGGAAAATGAAATGGTGGATAATGGTTGATGATGATGGTTGATAATGAAATATGGAGTATTTGGTTGATATGACTTTTTGGTCTGGTATTATTGGGGATTTTGACCCGTTTCATGTGGGATGTGATTTTAAACCGTTTGATTATTATCAAAGAATGTTTTTGATTTGTGAATTATTATTATTATAAATTTATAATTATTCACTCTTGCAAGCATGATTGCTAATGATTCTTAAAGTGTAACTTAAGCAATTTGATTCCAATTTCGATATAACAATGTTAAAGCTAAGTACTAGCATCAACTTTATGGAACTAGGGAATCCAAAGCAATTGAGGGAACAACGGTGCTTCATCACTTGTATTTCATGGACATTTAGGTCAAGGACCTCCCAATATCCTGTATTAGTGCCTGCAGAGCAGCCTCAGCCCTCAATCGGATGTTCCCCGGTAGAGCGAAGAAATGGTGCCCCCCACTAGCACTAGCATGAAGCAATGAGGATGCTTGAGCACCTCACTTGCGCTCGTACATACGCGTGCCTCTTTTTACAATTGCATTGTACGACTAATAGAGGGAGACCGGAGACCCATTGGTTCCGAAGAGCACCAGTAGATTTGGGGAACTTGTAGGTTATTGTCACATGTTTGAATCATTGAAAAGACTAATCTGAAACTCCACTTGCCTCAAAATTGTATGGGAGAACATCATCATATACATAAACTTTGTAATAACCTAAACCAGAAGTACATGTCCTGAATGTTTCTAATGAATACAACCTTCTGTACATATATAATTAAATAAAAGATTAAAAGTAATGACCAATTACATCTCCTGTGTATGGTACAAAAACATACATACAGTATTGATTACTGGGAAAAAAGGCGATACTTAAGCTCACATGTACTCTATAACACGGAGAAAATATACTTGTAGTATAGTCGTATAAATAACGACCAAAAAGGACTGGCATGCTAAACCTCAGCAGCAATACTCCAGTCATAGACTTTCACATCAAAATCAGAGCTCTGTGATAAAAGATGTCTCAGTTCATCAGCATGATCTGCATCCTTGGCAAGCAACAAAGCAAAGCCACCACCGCCAGCACCCACAAGTTTGTAGCCACAGCAATAAGGTTCAGCAAATTCAAAAAGCCGGTCAACTGATTCATTACTGCAGAATGGGTCCAATTCTTGGTGCAGCCTCCAAGCCTCCCTCATGATATCACCCAACTCATCTATGTCTCCATTCATGAGAGCATCCCTGCCTATTTTTGCAAGTTCAGCAAGGCGCTTGATGCTGGACACAAGCAAGTTATCCCGTCTCAGATAGCGAGTCACCACATTCTGTAATACTTTGCGGGCAAGACGAACCTGCAGCGTGTTTGTATACTCGTCAGTCGTTACAAATTAACAGCATAGCATTGTTAAGTGAGAAGAGAATGAAACACAGGATAATTTCCAGTTTTCACTTACATCAGAAACCCACCCACTAACCCAAAGCCATTAACAAATCACTAAAAGCCCAGCAGACATCCTTAATATTCCACTAATAGTACCACAAACATAAAAGACCTAAAAGGTAATTTTGCATCAAAATCTGTTAAAATTCCACTAGAAGTACATCAAACATTCATTAATGTTTCACTTAAGCCCAGCAAATATGAAAGCTAATCTTGCAGCATAAATCCAAAATCCATTAATAGTCCACTAAAGGCCTAGCAAACACCAAGATATTTTGCATCAAAGACATCAATCATCAAATCCAAAATATCTAGTCGGTGGGGTTTTTTCCCTCCTCTTTTCCATTAGATCTTCTGCTTTTTTTTTTTTTTTTAATGGTGGGTCAAGGCCTCAAGGGTGTTTGGTATCATTACTTCAGTAGCACTTGAAGACTTCTGTCTTCTGAGAAAATTTGCCTATGACAAGAAATGGAAAATAGAGATCACTTACTTGACCGGTAAATACCACAAGCAACCTCTGATGCAATTCTGTCAACAACTCAGGAGATGCCAAAAGTGGAATAACCTGAAGCCGCAAAGGGATTCCAGGAAAGCTAGTCGTAAATTTGATACCAGGATATAGTCCTCCAATCTGGTCCTGCCAGCCTCCTCCTGTGCCCATTAGCTGCTCTAGTACTAAGACAAGTCTAGCAACATTTTCATCCCCATCATCCCCGTCAGTAATTTGAAGCAGTCCTTTCACCACAGCAGCTGCAAGTATGCTTGATGTCCCTAGGCCACTACCACGTGGAACATTGGCCCAGGTTTTAATCTCCATGCCCAAGCTCATAGACTGAAGATTCTTGTCATGAATGACACCAGTGACAAGCAATGCACACTTGACAAGCCTAAAGGGATCACTACTGTCAAATGGAGGGATAATGGAGGAAGGATCTTGAACAAATAACTCATTCGAAGTCTCATCACTGATTAACACACCAACTGTCTTTGTTGTGCTTATGATTGTGCCAACTGGGAGAGAACCTTCAAGACATATAGCCATGTTAAGAACACAACCAGCACGCTCTAAACTCCATGGTGGAGTATCACTCCACCCCCCAACAAAATCTACACGTACTGGTAATTCGACCTTTACGCTTCGAAGCAAACTTGTCTTTTCTGCATCAATGTCAAATTTGTCGCCTTTTACTGAAGCAGCCATGTCATGAGATCCATCCAAAAGATTCTCTAAGTATAGAAATTCATAAATCAGTAAGGTACACCAGAAACAATATTACTCAGAATGAAGGTAATTATTTATCCTCATTTTTAAGTTTAACCTACCTTTAAAACCATATCTAACAGCTAAAGCAGTTTCATCAGCAACTGCAGCCCAAACTTTGCTCTCCAGCTCATTTGCCAGTGTTTCATCTCTACAAGCACGGAGAAGATCAGCTTTCACCTGGTATGCACGACTTCTAGGAACTATGTTTGAGTTATGCACCTTGACACTTGGACACAATGCCAAAAAGTCCTTGCATATTTCCGCTCCTGATATTTCCAATTGCAGTATCTCTTCACAAAGTTGAAATAAGTTACGCCCTAACAATCCAAAGCCAATGCATGCCCTTGCGATACCCGCAGCTAGATCGGCTTGATGAGTACTTGAACCCAAGCACATTTTCTGAAAATCAATGGATCTATGCAGCACTTCCAAACTCACACGAGGAGAATTTTTCCATAACATAAGCATGGAGTGGTCTTTCTGGTCACCCGATCCCATTAACCAAGATGCTAACTGAAGCATTTTATGGTAAGGGAGGATGGGATATATTCTTGCATTCCACAGACATTTTTCACCGACTTCTGTCGAACTCCAGAGATCAGTTTCCTGAATGTGTAAATCATGCAACACCTTCTTCCATGGTCTCCCACAAAATGTCCCATCCTTGGACATTGAGGTCTTTGGATTGTCATGAAGACCACAGTACACTATAACCTGATCATTGCAATCAGATAAAGGTACCTCCCACATGCAGTGGCGATCTGGAAGAAAAAATCTTACTGGATCTTTCACTGCCTCATCAAAGGCCTCAGGAACATTGACACTGACAACAATAGACAAGGAGCCTATTTGCAGTCCGCTAGAAATGGAAGAATCGTAAATAAGAGAATCTTCACCGACTGACACCCCTGGTGCAATTTTACTAGAAAGAATTATAGCTGATGCTGCAATGTCAGACGCTGTGGTAGCTGGAATAGAGCATAAGTGTCTACGTCCCACAAGTCTAGAGTCAGCACCACTTAGATGATCCAATACTTCGCTTGATGTTCCAAAATGCAAAAAGAGCAATTCATCTGCAACAACAATAGAATCAAACATCAAACTCATTGTAACAATAGAAAAAAAATGCATCTCCCATCCTCCCTTTCGGGTTCCAACAACAGTCAGGAATACATTAGAAAACATGGGCCAGTGGGATAAGCAATACAGAAAAGACAGCTGTGACTACATTGAAGATTCATAATTTGTGTTTTCAAGGTCGTATGACTAAGGCTATGATCAGTTCTTTTGAATTTTTCTGATCTAAAATTTTCCAATCTAGTCTGATATGAACTTATTGTAGTTATATTTTGTTCTTAATAATTGTTTTATCTGAAGTGAACTTTTCTGGTCTGGTGTGTTCTAAATGTGGTTTGATCTGATTTTTTTTCTCAATAAGCACTATAATGCTTAAATAAGTGGAAATGAACATAGCCTAAGTGACTAACACTGTACCATGATCCCCTTACATGTTAACCTAAGACAAGACTTCAGAGCTAGATGAAATACTTGAAAGGCAAGATGATACAACATAAGAGTCAATGCAGCATAAGCAAACACGTAACTGAAACATGAATACATGACCAATAGTCTTCACGTTTCAGATTATTTTGACATACGAGCACAATAGCTGAACATTTGTTGTTCTCCCAACTTATCGACAAGTTCCTCTCCCAATGGTCGCTTCTTTAACCATTCATGTTTTGTGGGCACCCAAGCAGCAACTAGATCTTCGTACAAGCTCATCTGCAGATAATAAATTATAATCAGACTGTTGTATTAAAAATAAGAATATATACCAACATTGTGTGGCTATTCCAAACTACAAAACCATTCTATTAAATAATTTACAAGCCTCGAATTATTTTATTCATACAGTAACTTCTCAAGTACATTGAATACACCAAATGGTATAGAAGAGCATACCAATGATCACATTAAAAACATTGTGAGAAACCCTAGAAGGCACATCAATGATCAAATCAGTAGAATAGCAAAAGAAGTTACTAATGAAGAGATGTTCAAACAGATAAATGCTATGATAAGTGCTTCAATACATCAATTAGAAGCAACTTAGAATTTAGTGTTAGAGTGATGCAGCAAAAAATTGACATGTCCAAACAAGAGCTTCTGGTATTTATATTATGGCGTTGAGAACACTTAGGTTTTTATTTCTAAGTTGAGAACAGCAATGACAAGAATGTTGAGAACTTGAGATGAGAAAGATGACATCTCACAAAGGAATATATACAAACAAGCTTGTAAAAGGCTCAATTTTTTTGGTTCTTTCACAAATTTCATATAGTAAGTCTTGAAAGTTGAAACAAAATATTAAATTAAAGTAAGAGAAGTGCTTAAGGTTGAAAGCTTGCCTCTTTTTTACTATCCAGAAGCTGTTGAATAAGAGATTGGCCAGAGCATGCAAGCTTAACAAGCTCAACCCATGCTTTACCTCTAACTGCTATGATTCCAGTGTCAAGCAATGTTCTGCCATCACCTAGAAGAGCCCGACTTTCAACAAGCTCTTCCTTGCTAGGCTTTTGCAGAAGATTTTCAACTATACAGACAGAAGGAACAGCATCTAAAAAAGCAGTTCTAGATGCCACAACAACACCGTGGTTAGAGGCAATATCTAGAGTTATAGGAACTGTGATGATGCATGACGCGTCTTCAGGAAGAACCATACTAGAAGCATCAAAACAAGGAAGAACGTCTCCCGTCATAATGAATAACCCACCTACATATAAAGAAAACTCATAATTAGGATTATTTTGTTGAAAGAAAAGATAGATTATTGAAGAGGTCACAGGTACAAAACAGATTATATGATTCAATAATACAACAAAATTTTAAAGCTGTGAAGTAGAAAAGGGGAAAAGACGTTGACAAACTTATTCTATTTTATACACTACATTATGCATACAGAAGTTACAGTATCCAAGCAATAATCTACAGAGCTTGGCTTGAAATTTAGAGCAAAAATCCAGTCCTTAACTCCCTACTCATTTCCTTTCATTGGCCCCTCCAATGAAAGGACACCTTCACTTGCAATGTCCATACATTTTGTCTCTGCAATGCCTATGATGCAGGCAATGCGAAGGAAAAAGGGGAGCCCAAAAGGCTTAGATTATTCTCCAAAGAACCAGAAAAGGGGACCTCTATACAGCTATAATGCTTCAGTATAACTCGTAAGTGTGATAGAGCAAACTTAAGAACATATAAAGAATGTAACCCAAATACAAAAACAATCCCTCAACCATCTCAGCTAAGTAGAAACCTTTTCCAGCAAGAAGCAAGCTATCAATAGAATCCATACGTGATACTACCAGTTTCTTTTGTGTTTAATTAATTAAAAGAATCAGCAATATTGTAAGACACCACTTGTAAAATAAGAATCCTTTTGAATTACACAAGGGGATTAATCCCTCCAGTCACTCCAGACAAAAAGCCATTAGTTAAGTACTCAGGTTTATGTTTTGTTCCAACTTACATAATACAGAATATGTTGTAAAAGATAGGTTTCAGATAAGTGATGAAACTAAATGCAAAACAGGCTTCAATGCTAGAATTTTATAGTAACCTTCGTTTTTGAAAGCTTGCCTTGCACAAGATGATATTGCAAGTATATGGTCAAAAAGCAGAGGAACAGGCCCATCAGCATCATCTGCAGCCAAATATGGAAGTGGTAGGAAAACCTTTCCCATAGGATTTGCCCACGGAACCCTTTTGGAGTCACCTCCAGCATGCAGCAATAGAATATGTTTTTTTGCTAAAATATCAGTATATGGCAAATCAGATACTCCATTGTCAAACCTCTCATGACAAGAAGATTCAATACTTCCATCAGCAGCTCCCTTCACAGCCAGCATGTCATATAAAAAAGGCAAAAGGTGAGAAAAGGAAACCAGAGACAAAATCCACAAGAAGCATAGATAATCACAGCAGTTTACTCAAGTTAAAGATTTACACCATCATGATGATGAAACTGAAGAAAGCCATAGTCCCAGAGAAACAACTGACTAATATAAGGAACTATTAAAAGACAACACAGTCGAACACTAGAACAGCATGCCTTAACAAAGWAGGATATACATGCTTTTCCTTGAAGAACTCAAAGTCTCAAACAGATCCATAGAAGAAAAGAAAGGAAATTCTATATGGTGGCATCGAGTTTCTCCATAACCTACGTGGTGGCATATTGAAGGTTTTACAAATTCCACGTAGTGGCCTCGAACTTCAATTTTTACATATGGTGACTTAATCTAACCTTAACCACTTTCACCACTCACCAAACCACTACACAACTCTCACCCATTCACCCAACCAACCCAACCCACCACCACCCTACCAACCCAGCCCCCAAATGAGCCAACACCCAACTCGCCAACACCTCGCTCCCTCCCAACACCAGTAGCAACAACCTCCCCACCACCTCACTCCCCTCCCTTACCTCCCAAGGGCAGCAGCAACAACCAACCCACCACCCGCGACCAAAACCTCCGAACCACGAGCCACCAGCCTCCCTCAATTCGATTTTTACAATTAGGAGAAAGGATTGTTGCAGTGCGGTGGGGAGAGCTGCTAAGTGCGTGGAAAAATGAAACCTCGAGGCCACTATGTGTAATTTACAAAACCTCAAGGCTACTATGTAGGATAGGTTTAGTTGCTACCGTATCTAATACGTGAAACCTCGAGGCCACCATATATATTCCCCCCCCCCCCCCCCCCCCAAAAAAAAAAAAACACCCATTTTTACAGTTTGGGACATATCACATTGGATCAACATCAAAAGTGGAGAATGCCCTAAGAGTTTTCCAGCTTGCAAATGCTATTGAAACAGTCACTCGGCTTATAATTACATTTCATTAGAAACAATGTTGTAATATTGCATCATTCACATACATCCTTATGCTTTTATGTACAGGATTCCATTCCCTTAGTGCTTTACCCTCCAATATTTATGGAGGGTCTCAAAAAAAAATTGAGCAAGTTGCAATGAACAAAGACTATCAAAACCTTCAATTCCCATCTTCTTCAAATACTTAACTCATGATACAGGAAATAAATAGATGTCTTTCAGCGTTCACATAAATTCGAGAGGTACTCCACCAATTGCTAAATTGGGTTTGGCATGAACTTCTAATTAAGTGCTTATTCTAGGACAAAGTGACACAATGGACATATCTATTCCACATTCAAATTCACACACTACAAATTCAAATTTAATCCAATTCGTCAGTTATATACTTGCATGTCCCTTCTTAACTGATAATTAATTTTTCAACTCAAAACAAAAACATTCGTATTGAAACAACAAATTATTTAACTGATAATTGAATACATCAAACTCATAATTGACTTAATTTTGATCACTGAAAAGTCAACTTCAGATCAATCACGCACTCGAAGTTGACCAAAACACATTATTCAAATAAAAAGAAAAAAAAGAAGAGGAATTACCAATTGCTGAAAATGAATGGCAAGCTGATGAATGGCGTTGAGAGTGGCGGCACCGGAGCCAATGCGGCAGCCATTGGGATCAGGAACGGCGAGAGTGACGGTGGAGGCGGCGATGCGACCAAGGCGTTTGGCGCGGTTGAGCTGCCACGTGTAGAGCTGAGCTTGGGCGGGGCTAGCGGCGGTCAAAACGACGGCGTCCCAAGTCGGAACCCTAGTAGGGTGGCGCACCGATAAACGAAGCCTGTACCATGACTTGCGAAGGGTTTCTGCTATGTCTGATTTTTGGTGTTTTCTGCCATTTTTGGTGTGGATGCGATCTTCCATTTGTGCCGACAGTGATTACTGAGGAGAGAGAAAGAGAAAGCGCGCGAGAGATGGGATTCTGGGCCAAATGAAATCCTTTTGGATCTGCAATTTCCTTTTTTTATCAACGAAGATGTTAAAAATATTAATTACTGGATGCGACGTCGTTTTAAGATGGTTGCTTTATTTAAAAAATTTTGATAAGAGTGGCGTCGCCCGGACTTGAACCGGAGACCTTCAGTGTGTTAGACTGACGTGATAACCAACTACACCACGACACCTTATTGATGAAATATTGAAATTTCATACAAAGTACTCCGTAGAATAATAAATATGGAATTTTCATGCGGTACCCTTAAAATTTATGATATTTTACGTGGTGTCCTGAGCATTTTCAAATTTCATGAGGTGTCTCATTTTACGAAAATAATTCATAAGTTAGACAAAATAACAATTTCGTTGAGTTTTTTACCACGTGAAATACCATAAATATTAGAAGTATCCCAATTTAATAGTAAATTAATTAATATCATGATTTTAAAAAGGGAATTTGTGGTTCGATTTACCTATTACGATTTACAATTAGCCAGTATATTGACTTTTTCACATGATATTACTATTCTTGTGGAATAAAAGTGTAAGTAGTTATGATGACTAAATTAAGTGAATGTAGATATTTAAGTACGTAGACCACGAAAAGTTCGATTATTATTTTCCATTTTACTAGCGTTTGAAATTACCACGCGTGTATGCATGGCAAGTACAAATATAGTTTTTGCATTGCAAACAAATTATTAGAGTACATGTTTTTTTTTGTGCTAAAAGAGTCACAAGGACGGGGATGAGAATCGATTCGAGAATTTTTTGGAATCGAATCGAGAGATAAGGTTTAACCATTTGAACTATTCTCACTCACTCTCAATTACTAGAGTATACGTACATACTTTATTTCTCTTTGTACACAATTAACAAAGATCTTGCAATTGGATAATGCTAAAAAAGATAAAAATCATAGGAGCAATATAACAAAATTCTAAAGATTTCATATCCATTAAAAATAATAAATAAATAAATCTTTTAAAATCCAATCAAAGATAGTAATATTATGATATGATAAAATATTAAAATTCAATCAAAGATAATATGCATGAGCCAAAATAAAATATCTTTATGATATAAATTGCAAGTTTAATTTATAATATGTTGTTGGCCCATAATCTTATATCATTAGGTTAAAACTTCATCTAAGAAAGTAGTTTTTTTTTTCGAACTTGTTGACATGCGCTTTGAGACGTTAAATAAACACTTAATATACAAAGTACGGAGTATAAATCTTCAAAATCTCACGCCAATTGGTGTAATTAATTTATTATTACTCCGTACAAGTAAGAAATACACGCGTATGCGTGCATAACGTTTTAAGATAATTAAAATGTAATAAAAATATGTACAAATTCATAAAGAGTTGTGAGATATGGGGATTTAGATCTAGAAGTTATTAAATTGTTAGATATTTCTCTTTTTTCTTTTACATTTTTTTATTTAGTTATTTAATTTTTATTTTTTTATAAGATATATTCTTTTTATTGTTTTTTTAGAACGTAGTTATTAAGTGTTAATGTTTCCGTTTTATATTTATTATTTAAATATTATTTTAAATTTTTTGATATAATATAATTCTTTATTTATTTTTATTTATATTAGTTATTTATTTTATTATTTTTTAATAGTATCTTGGGAGACAAAAAGTCATCACAAAATATTATTCGATCAAATTGTTGTTTTTTTAATATAGCATAGATTATTATCTTAAAAAAACAAGACAATATTCAAATAATAAAATCCTTAGACCATTCACATCCTAAATATCATAATTCAGAAGTCTTGTCACCAAACGTTGTCCCGTACTCCACTGTACGTAACTTTGACAGAAGATCAATGACTACCACCAAAAATAAACATATTAATTAATTTACTTTTTTAATTCTGAGATTCATTAAATATGTAATTTTTTGTTATGTTATCCAACGGCTCGAGACGCTCGATCTTTTGCCTTATTTTCTTATCTCTTCTGTCGTATTTTTTGATGCAAAAATGGAAAAACCAAAACTAAAGAAACTAAAACTACTTGTCACAAGTGAGTTGTAAGCACACTAGCATCAAGAAGGTCCTCATAGGTAGGCTCACAATGCACTAGAGGATTATTAAAATAAATTAAAGAGTGGAAACAAGTAGTACACCTTAAATTAACATCAGTTTCCACAAACCTTATTCATGCACGAACATGCAACTATTCGCTTACACAATAAACTGCAATGACGAAGGCTAACTTCCCAACTTCCAACGCATATGGTTATCCATCGGGATTTCCAATTTAGTCGCTCGCGTCTCTAAGTAACTCAACCCTATTTCCAACGCATCGTAGAGTCTGAGTTCGCCTTTAGTGTAAAAACCCATAAATTAGCTACTCGCGTAGAGCATACTTAAAACGGTACAAATAAATACGAGAGTATATAGGGCATACTTAAATTTGGCTCCAACTTCCCCCCCCAAAAAAAAGACTCATATCATAACTATGAATATGATCATATCCTGTGAAAATCACATTTGATTCTAGAGCATTTTATTATTAATGAATACAATCTACTGTCTCACAAAAATTCAACCTCATAATATAAAAAATCTGAATGTCGAGAATGTTACGAGTTGTATGATGCTCATGATCATGTCTTAGCAGAAACCTCGTTCTGCTGGAGCCTGCGGAGCCAGGAAAAGCAAGCGAGCTTTTTTTGAAGCAATGAAACCAACATTGCTTGTGCAGCTTCAACTCAGCTGATTTTGCGAACGCACTTTTATGGTAATCGTTGTATTAATTATGATTCTATATGTCATTGAATCTATGTAAGGTGCCTTATTCAAATTATGCTTATGTATTTCAGTACTTATAGCTTGACTATTTTTAACTTGCAAAGCTTACTGTATCTAGTGAATTTAAAAATGTTCTCGCAATCACACGCTATTACTAAATCTGACTCTTCGTCTGTTCATTTCTCATTTATTTGCGCTATTAACAACTTTGTTCCTCTATTATAAATATTTTTTCTTATTGGCATATCTTACTAATAAACTTTCTAGTGAGGTAGGTCAATAAGGTTTTCCTAATTGCTTTCCTTTTTGACAGAGGCATACTGGGATTAAGGTATTTTATTTTATTTTTTTTGCGTAACCCCAAAAATAAAGATTTGATCTTGCACTCAATTTTTTTACCCATTAAAATCAAAGATTTAAGGTTTCAAATCTCAGCTATGTGTAATTTGAACGATTGATATGGGTTGTCTTGCCAAATTGAATGCCAAACATCTTCGTCTGAGATCGCATTCCAATTCTGCTCTTCTTTAGTTATTATATGATCACATTTAATTATCTCAAAAAGGACAAGTTTGGGAAGAAAAGTTTATTTGAAAGCACATCGTATTCCCTCGTAATCTTCCATATTGTTTTGTATTTGTTCGTAATTTGGTCTGCAGAATGGCACCTAAATTGTTCATTTTCCAACAGCTTCGATGATTTGGTCGGTCGGGCGAACCCGAATTGTTGAGAAGGATCCTACTGACATATGTTCGAGTAATCTTTACAATTCGTCTTTTGTGTTTTCCAAATTTATTTGTGCATGTTTGTAATTTTGCTGCATGTAGGTTGATATTAATGTTTGAATTTATACTAAGAATTATGTTGTTTTGTGATACATGAATTATCAAGAAAGGTGTCAAAATTTGCTCACTTTAGTTTTTCATGATTTGTTGGTTCTCCTGTCACAGTTTGTCTTTCACAATTATTATTGGGAAAAGTTTCTTGGATTGTATTGAAGCATTGATTTTAGAATTACTGGCTATAATATAAAATAGTAATGCAGAATTTTTGGCTAAATTTTAGATTTTCTGGCCCTCATGCCTGCAAACACTTTGCTAGGGTGATTTTGGTCTTGGTTATGATTTTAAGTTTCTAATTGCACTTTTCTTAGAATTGTTGTAGATATTTACTATAAAGGAAAATCTATAAACAAGTGTTGGTGTGGTGATTAAATTTTAGGTGTCATGTCTTCAAATATGTCGGGGGGTGAATTATTTCCTGATCAATTGTTGATGTGATCTTTTGTTTTTTTGATCCTTCTAGTACCTTGATGGACATTTGCAACAGCCGAGTCTTACGATTGTGGAATGTTTGAGTATCATAGGATGAGATGATGTAACTTACTCATATCATATATTGGTGGAAAAACAAAAGAGTCTGGAATGAAAATTTTGATGGTATCTGTAACTGATGAGTCGTTTACAATGAGTTGTAGATCGATTTTGGAAGTTTTCATGGTGTATGTTCTCCTTTTGCAAGTTGTTTAATTTTTTGATGGAAGCTATTCACATGTACCATTCCGGTGTTAATAGACTTTGTTTTCCAACTTGTCTCTGCAACTACTGATTAATTTTCCATTTCATTTCACGACAGTTTGGTGAAGTTCTAGGGAAAGGAGCTTTTAAGACAGTGTAAGCTTCTAATTCATTTTTTTTTCCTTTTTTTTGGCTTGCTTTCTTTGAGCTTGTACTTTTTCCGCTTAATATATTTCCCGTTACTATATATGAAGGCACTGTAATCCTTTGAAATCTCACATTATGGGAACCTCTTTTTCATTTTTTGTATTTCTAAAATATCAAGCACTCCCTTTTGTTTGCAGTTACAGGGCATTCGATGAAGTGAATGGTACAGAGGTGGCCTGGAATCGTGTGAAGATCAATGATGTTCTGCAGTCTGCAGAAGGTTTGGAGAAGCTTTATTCTGAAGTTCATCTCCTTAAGACATTGAAGCATGAAAACATCATTAAGCTCTTTGACTCATGGGTGGATGACAAGAAGAAAACAGTGAACATGATCACTGAGCTTTTCACGTCTGGGAATTTGAGGGAGTAAGTTACCTTCGCATCAATTTASGCTCCCTTCAATTCTTTTCAATGACGTGAGTGTGATGTTTACAATAACCATCTCTTTGGCCATAGATACCGAAAGAAGCACAGGAATGTTGACATGAAGGCTGTGAAGAATTGGGGTAGGCAGATTCTTCGAGGTTTAGCCTATCTTCATAGTCACAACCCACCTGTTATTCACAGAGATTTGAAATGTGACAATATCTTTATCAACGGAAATCATGGAGAGGTTAAAATTGGAGATTTGGGATTAGCAACTGTGATGCAGCAGCCCACTGTGCGCAGTGTCATTGGTGAGTTTTGAAGTTACTTCATCATTTATAGATGCTGATGAGATTATAAATTGTTGACTTTGTATCATGTTTAAATGATAGGGACACCCGAATTCATGGCTCCGGAGCTCTATGAAGAAGAATATAATGAACTCGCTGACATATATTCTTTTGGCATGTGCATGTTAGAGATGGTCACTTTTGAGTATCCTTATAGTGAATGCAAAAATCCAGCCCAAATATTCAAGAAGGTTTCTACTGTAAGTGTTATGATTGTAATCTTTCATTAGTTATTCKCCTTTTTGGCTTCTTCCCCTGGAGAGTCATTACTCGTTACACCGAATTACCCATAATTAATCATTTTCCTTCTTCRGATTTCATGATTCTCTATTTCCATATTTAMGCAAAACCACCTACAGTATAAAATGTTTGGTTCCTAAGATGTGCCATATTGATAATTTGCTATTGAATTCAATTAATTGTTCTCATTCATTGCGAATGACAATTGGATTGTCTAGGTTGTGGAAAGTTATCTATCTTAAACTAACTTGGCAACCCCAAATTTAATGTGTGTATAGCAGGTAGGAAAGTTTTGTGTAAAAGTAAAACATATTGATGTATATGGTGATTTTGACCTTTTGAAAAAGTATCTAAAACTTCTAAATATATAAATGTATCCTCAACTTGGAGCTGAGTAAGAGACTTAACTCAAATTACMGTTTCCATAATATGTCTACTTTGGGTGATTTTTTAGATTAAGAAAGTATCTAATTTCATGGTCCCTTTGGCATCTGGTGCAGGGGATAAAACCAGCTGCCCTTGCCAAGGTGAAAGATCCCCAGACGAGGGAGTTTATTGAGAAGTGTTTGGTTCCTGCTTCGGAAAGGTTGCCTGCAAAGGAGCTACTCAAGGACCCTTTCCTTTTCGTTGAGAACCGAAAAGAGCCCATATTCCATCCTGTRGAGATACCTAACCAGTCCGCCAGGTCTATTACTCCTTCATCTTCAGCACCTCAAACCATGGATCTTGATGTTGATCATTATAAACAGTATTGGGGCAGCGCCACAAATGAYTATAGCTGCATCAGTCCTACAAGTCCAAATAAGCAAGTTTTGGAATTCATGAGGGCTCATAAGGGTAATGTGTTTCAATTGAGAGGGAAGAGGAATCCTGATGACAACTCAATATCATTGACATTGCGCATTGCTTATCCCTCTGGTAGGTGAACATTATTATGTCTCCCATTTTATTACCATTCTTGATCAATGGCTTAATTATTGTAATTTGGGAAAATATCAGGGGAGGCGAAGAATATTCAYTTTATCTACTTCATGGAGACTGATACGGCACTTGCAGTAGCAGCAGAGATGGTTGAAATGTTAGATTTGGCTGATCATGATGTGGCTTTTATAGCTGACTTTATTGATTACTTAATAARGCAAGTTACACCGATTTCGAAACCGAGATCAGTTCATTCTTCTTTCAGACCAGGGAAAGAAGGTGACAGTTTTGTATATACTGAGGATTCTTCAGTCATCTTGGATAAAGCATTAGGAAATCTTGACAGTTGCATTGATGATAGTTTCAAAACACTGAGTGTCAATAAAACTGAGATGGACCTAGGAGATTTATACATTGAACAAGAAGAGTACAAATTTCCAAGCGATATTCACAGYAATGTCAGTGAATGTACCCATGTAAATGAGATGACAAAGAACTCTGCAGATTCAACWTCTCTAGAGCATGGTGAGATGTGTGGTTTCATGAGCTTGGCAACCAGCTCCTCATCATCTGGTTTAGACGAAGAAGAAGAAGAAGATGCTGAACTAAAGGTAGAACTCTCTGCAATCGACTCTCAGTATCAGCACTGGTTTGAGGAACTTCATAGAATGAGGGCAGAGGCATTGGTAGCTGCTAAGAAGAAGTGGATGATGAAGAAAAAGTTGGCTTCCTTTTCATTATAAGGAGGCTCGTTGTTGATCTGTTGTTGCGGAACATTGATGCTTCTCATGATTGAGTTTTGTAGTTATCGGAATTCGGAAAGCCCGGCTCAATTAGTGGGAATTAAGGCCTCCTTGTGCAGGATAACCCAGTTTGGTTTTTTTTTTCGTAAATGTGGGGGGTTCTGTGGCTTGGTAGATGTTTTCTGTGGACATGTTTATGAGGAAGTGTACATAAAACATCGGGAATAATTCAATGTTCCATTTTCTGTTTAAGTTTTCGGATTCTCTTTCCTTTCGTAACCATCTTTTCCACCCCTTATCCCTACGCCCCCTCAAATTTTCAATGTTTAKCTGAAAGTAACTTCGATGTTACTGTGTGTGGAATAACTCTGATTATATGACAGTCACCTGTTTTCGCTTCTGTTTGCCRGTTGCCAGTCTCACCACGTCGATTTCTTGTCATTGCAGTCAAGATTGATCGTTATTATGGTTAAACTATAATCTTTATTGAAGAATCAGATAATACTAATTGATAAAGAATTGTGTTGCTGTCTTGCTGATGATCACGACGGCATTTTCTTTCCATACTTGATTAACTTAAACAAGGAACAATGACCCTTCAAAAATCTTAATCAAAATACAATGGTTTAAAAAATTCTTAGTGTTAACCCAAAGTCATATAATGATATGAGAGAGTAAGTAATCTTCTTGATGACTCCTATATAAAGCTATCTTTTTCTAACCAAATTAAATTTAATATCCAAACTTTATATTATATACTATCTTGGCTTGCTATTTGGAATCTTACCCAACCACTTGTCACCAATTATTGGTACCCCAATTTATATTTCCATGGAAGGAAAATCCATTTTCATGTGATCACTTCAGCAGAAGTTTCAGTGTACTGGTTTGTATTCATTTGATTTCATTTCTATCTTATTCTAGTTTTTTCTTAGTATTATTTTATTGATTTTACACGCCTGAAATTTCGTTGTTTGTTATATGTATCTTTAGCAGACTGATCTTTCTATTTGTTTTTTACTTTTTTTTTTTAATTTACTGTCTTTTGAAGTCTTGTATTCTAGGTTTTGGAAGCTTTCTAATGGCAGATGATGTTGGATCAAGGTTGTATTGCTGYTTTGTTTGTCGAAATTATGTTGCTCAGCATGATGATATAGTCTCCAAATCATTCCAGGTAATTCATCAGCATTACAAGAGTCGAAATTCGAAAAGTTGTGAAACATACTGAAATTTGACAGCATATGTTTATACAATATGGGAATTGATTCTAAATGTTATCCTCAATTCTTGTTCTATGATCGTAATTTTAGTTAGCGCTTTGGAATTATGCTTACAAATAAATTTATAAGGTTTAATTTGAGTGGTGAAAAAGAATGTTGTTGATACAGGCACAAACAGGGAGGGCCTTTCTGTTCTCTCATGCAGAAAATATAGTAACAGGGCCAAAGGAGGACAGACATCTCCTCACYGGCCTTCACACAGTTGCTGATGTTTTCTGTTCCGACTGCGGCGAGACGTTAGGATGGAAGTATCTGAAGGCTTATGAATCATCACAGAAATACAAGGAAGGCAAAGTTGTGCTTGAGAAATATAAGATTGTTAAAGGTGGTAATTAACTTCTGCTAGTTGTTAATAGCAGTGCTCTAGTCCTCAATTTAATGTATATTTTTTCTGGTCAATTGTATATATGATGTGTTAATGATTGAATGTATCTGGTACATTCTGCTGCAATGATAGTTGCTTGAAATCAGTCACTAATCTTCTTGGATGCAACTGGAAATTTTCGATTGGTTAATCTTGGAATGAATCATCATGTATTCATGTCCATTTCATTGTCTTTACACCAAACAATAACAGCAACGTTTAACCTTTTGGTTTGACTTTTGATGTAAGAATTTTGATGGCTAATAATATACCAAGTTAAAATACTAATTACACATTAAATTACAGATTTCTCGCATAGAACCTGTTTATATTAACTGAAATYAACTGAAMTGAATGGAATTAAACTGAACTGAATTGAATATTTTAGGAGAGAGAGAAATTGGGTTAAGAACTGAACTAAATGGAGCTGAACTGAACTGAAAATAARCTAATRTAAACAGGCSCTTAGTACCTATTACAAAAATATTAGGAGTGGGAAGAATAAGCCTTGTGATTTTAATCAAAGTTGATGGTTGGGCACTTGGGCAAACCACCTCTRGAGAGTTAGAAGGAGGAACAAGAAAAKCATGCACTATGCAACATGGGGCATCACATYATTTATTAACCGTGTGACGYTTTTAAATGAGGATATCAACAATKTCTAGATGAGGSGTTATAAATCAAATACGAAGTAAGATATTTATATGGAAACAACACAGTTGTYAARAGTGATTTGACTTCAAAATTAACATGAACTYYGTTAMYAAATAGTCTCCACTTCAATCTAATATYGATATTATTGATACTAARTTGATCGAAAAASTTATAATACTAGAAATAAAAGACAAATTGATATCTTCAAYKAGATACTTAGCTTAAGGCTAAGGCATATGTCTAACTTTTTAGTTTATTGTTACAACCAAATCAAAATCGATGGAAATGACATATAGATACTCATTTGGGTTCCAAAATATATTTATAGGCATTCTCAAGTCTCAATACATGCTTCTGCATTTCCATACGTTGAACTCAAGATCTCTAATTAAACTAGAACGACGTCATTACCGTTTGATCTATGTATACATTGATATTTGATACGGAGTACATACACAGACAGACACTAGTGTTTTAAAATTAAGATTTGGTTTAGAATTGAAAGCTTGTTCACATTCCACTCCACAAAAGCTGATTGAGGGACACAGGAGATATCAAGCCTAGATGAGTTGTTCAACTACTTATATTGCAAAAAAAAAGTATATATCCCTCGAAGTAGTGAAAGCAAATCAAGTCACAAACACGAGATATCTTGTTTTATTCGTACAATCATCTTTCACATGAATAGGAGTTAAATTGTCAAGATTTCATCTACTCCRATCAAATACTCCCTTAAAAAAGTGAGAGACCTACATATAGATCATGCCAAATAATTTATATCCTACTCCCTCCCGATGCATTAATGACGACCAATATGATCTGACATATACTAAAGAGAAAAATGTACAATCGTTACCGTTAATGCATTACAGAGAAAGTGGTTATGTTATCAATGAGATGGATGGTTGAAATATTATCTCATAATTTTCAAAAATATACTCTCCGTAACAAAATTATTACAACATTGGTAAAGATTACTAATATCTCTAATTATGTATTTGTCAAAAATTATCAACACTGGAATTAGATCATAAAAAACTACAAATGGACACAAATCCAATGAGATCTCAAATAATTATATTTTCGAAAACTGTAAATAATATCAAAAGTACAATTGTTGCGTTTATTTTGTTACCGATGGAGTATATATATTTTTTAAAAAGGAAACTTCATAGCAATTCCATAGCCGGAGATGATGATGCTATTCTTATTCGGCCAATTGCAAAATATACAACGATGCTTACGTTTCAACCAATAACAATTCAAAGTCTTCTACCCCACTTAATGCTGCTGCACCTTCCTAGAAGTTGTTTAACACGTACTACTCTTCTTAATTCTGCACAATGATAGTCACAACTTGAAAACTAAAGGCATCAGCTGTGTATGTGTATCAGTGTGTGTATATATATATATAGTCCTTCATTTTTAACCATTCCACCTTGTCAATTACTCAAACATATTGCCATAATTGGAGGAGTTTCCATTGTCTGTTTTTGTGAGCTCTAGGAGGATGGATGGCAGTAAGAACGGATCGAAAGCTACGAGTTCTGTAGAGTATGAAGATCTCTTGCCGGTGATGGCTGACAAGCTCGATGTTGAGACGTTCATAATGGAGCTATGTGGGGGGTTCAGGCTGTTGGCTGATCCTGACAAGGGGATGATAACGTCCGAGAGCTTGAGGAAGAACTCGGCTCTTCTTGGGATGGAGGAGATGAGTAGGGAGGACGCGGCTGCCATGGTCAGGGAAGGAGATCTAGATGGGAATGGGATGCTGAATGAGAGAGAATTCTGCATTCTGATGGTGAGGCTCAGCCCCGGTATGATGGAAGATGCTGAAATGTGGCTTGAGAAGGCAATTGAAGAGAAGCTTCGATCGCCTTCGACCTAGTGTAGCGCGCACTCATATGTAGGTAACTTTGTGTCATGTACATGTGTTGCTGCTTTCATGAAATGTCGATCGCAGTTGCCAGCCAAACGTCTCACAATTAACATAGCTTCTACTCATATTGAATAAAGTATGAGTTGTGACTCAACTTAATGTATAATTGCTTATTCATGCAAGCATTGTATTGTATTACTCAACTAGTACTACTTCAATTGGTGCATATAAATTACTCCGTATTTTCCCTTCAACAACTGGAATTGACTTCCAATTACTGCATTGCGAAAGGATCATCTCGATCTCGATTTACTCCATCAAATTAACGGAGATCAAGAGAGAGAGATTCAAGGGGGAATAATTTATATGCAACACACAAATCTAGATAGTCCATTCTACTTAATTACAGTCGTCGCAGCTTGTAACTTAGATAAAGCCATTGCAAGAGTCTGTAGTAATCTCAATATACCATTAGCTTGAGTCAGAAGACTACAAGGAAAGAAATTTTCATTCTACAGGATAAAATCGATTATGCATATAGACCGCAGATGTATATCACAAAGATCTGATTACAAAGGATACTAATAGAGACGCTTCAACAACAACAATCAACTGCACTACGGTACTCAAATGTTCTTAAACTGAACTACGGCACTAAAATTTTCTTAAAACTAAATTCATTTCCAGAGAACACTAGCCTAGTACTTCCATATCCTACATGATGTTGTGATCAGAATAATTACTTTACGAGCCATGCACATTTGAAAACTTCAAGTTCTGGACCTGCGAATTGGTGATCGGCTGAAAAAACAAAATGATAATCAGTAGCAAATTCGGCATCATAAATTCATGATAGCAAAAATACATGACAGTACAAGACATACCTGCGGTGGCGGACATAATCAGGACTACGACGCCTCTCATAACCAGGACCATCGTATCTATCATAAACAGGGCTACGAGGACGACCATAATCAGGACTTGGCCTGCTTCGACGATAACGTGGACTCGGTGAACGTCGGTAGGAATTCCTGCCATAACCTCTGGGGCTACTTACTCTGTCATCTCTCTCATCATCATCACGAAGAGCATACTCAACTGAGATCACCCTGTCCAGCAGCTTGCTACAATTTTTACAATTCAGTAAGACATTGATGTCAGATTAGAAACAAAAGCGCGAAACAATCGTCCAATTTAATAAAAAAAGAAATGTAACCTCATGTTTGTGCATTCAAGAGCCTTAGTAGCATCTTCCTGGGTCTCAAATTGCACAAATGCAAAATTGCGTCGAATTCGGACACTCAAAATCTTTCCATAAGGCTCAAAGTGTCGCTCCAGATCCCGATCACGTGTCCTAATTGGATCAAAATTGATGACAAACAAGGTCTTTGTAGGTCTCTGGCTCGATCCCTTGGGCCCATCACGTGCTCTACCCCTTTCACCCTGCAAGGAATATACGAAGTTGCTAAGTAAAAATTCTGTCACATCCTATATGAAACAAAAAAACCTGACAATATACTTATTTCCTAAGACAAAAAAGGAAATTGCCCAATGCCCCAGTTCATTCATTCGCTAGTTATATGAATACAAAATAAGGATCATACCCTGGCCCACTCTACTGACAATCTGCGCTTGTCATAACCAAATGGAACATTGTCAAGACCACGAATGGCATCATCTGCATCGCGTTCATTTTCCATGTAAACAAAAGCAAACCCTGAGAAAAGAGAAATCAAGTGAGCTGAGGGACAATCAAGCTGTTGCTTGGCACTACAGCAGGAACATAGGAATTACTTCGGCCAAAAGACCAATTTTCCCGGACAGTGACATAGAAAAATACAACACCTGAACAAATGTGAAGGGCTGATGCACTAAGGATGTAGAAGCGTGCAGGATGACTAAATCAAGGTTGGCATATGGTGGGCATATAAAAAGTCTAAATCCAAAGTTTCAGATCTGTCATTGCAAACTATGCTTCTCCAATTCATACAGCACGATTTCAGGATAAGTAAGGCATTGCAAGACAAATCATAGAGCACCGCAATGATGAAAGGTGGTGTGCATGGCATGATTTGATTGAGCCAAGGATGACCACTCTTGGGAAAAAGAGAACTCAAAGCAGTGTACAGTGAAGGATGGATGATCAGGTTGAAGAAAATGCAGAACGTTTCCATCTGATTTGTGGAAAAGCACAAAAGCACGATGGCTTCCTTTCCAATAGAGGGTATGTGTGCACAAAGTTGTAGAATCCAGATGGAAGCTCAGTTTCCTGCGTCAAAAGAAACACTTAATATGGAGGATTTCTCCAAACAAACTGCATACTCCCGGCTGCCATCATATTCTGTCAAGTGGAAAGTTGGACAATGCCACCAAAGTATAGTCTATGCATCCATGCCCAATCAAAAATTAATTAGAAGGAAGTCCCCTACATTATTGATTTACTATAATATTTATCCCAAAAATTAAGTGACTAAAACGGTTCAAGCAAGTAAAGCCTAAAAAAGCCTAAGTTTCTACGAAATATACATTATTACATTAAAGGAGAAGAAAATGCTGAAGTTGAAAATTGACGCATAAGAAAAAGAAAGAAGCCACCTGAAAAACTGCAGTATGTGAGTCTTAGGCACCGTTTGGTAGGACGTAAAACATTTTCAATGTAAAATGATTTTCATGGAAAACAATTTTAGTTAAACAAGTAAATATGAAGTTATGAACAACCAAATAGTAGAGAAAACAGCTGTCTTGCTTATCAATCCGCCTGAGATTATTCAAAAAAAAAAAATTGAAATATACAAGTTTTGTGACCCAGCATGGCCAGCAACCGTGTCCACTACTCCACTCAACAGTGCCGTAGTAAGCCCTCGGACTTAACACACTTTGATTTGCAACCGTCAATGGCACACAATTTTCAGATAATAAACCAAACATCAGCATTACAGATGCATTAACTCTTAAGGTCTGCTAGAAGCCTAGAATGCATAGCAAAAGAAATGAAGCCAACTCATGAAACTACTCAATAGAATATCCAAGATTCCAAGCAATGTGCTAATTACTATAATAAGCCATAAGAGGAGTGCTAATCTCACTCTCCAATTTCACTCTCTTTTTTCACTCTCCCCATTTGGATATGTTAAATGTTTGTGAGGATATGATAAACTAAATATGCATAATCACTTGAAAATGAGAGTAAATAAGAGAGTGAAATTATTATCATATCCTCACAAAATTTAATAATATCCTATCCGCCAGTGAGAAAAGAGAGTGAAATTGGAGAGTGGCATTAGCACTCCTCAAGCCATAAACATGTAAATTTCACCATGCTCTTTGAATTCGCGTGAGTGAAGACCAGTAATGCACCACAATTTACATAATAAATGAAATAACTAATAGCATTAAAGAAGAGATAAGACAAACTTTACGAAACAATGGGAAAGAGAAAAGAAGTAGAAAACTTAACATAACTCGTCAAAATTTGCTCCTCGAAAATAAAGCTTCAAACATATATGCATTTAAACGGGTAAACGAATTCATAAAAAAGACAGCGAATAGAAATTACCAGATTTCATATCAACGCGTTCAACTCTGCCGTACTTGGAGAAGAGTCGCTCAAGGTCAGTTTGACGAGTGTCATACTCGAAATTTCCAACGAAAATCGGCCTCATCGTTCTCCAATTGAAATGCAAAGCTGCTTTGAAGAAAGAAATTTGACAAGTAAATTAGAGTAAACTTCAATCAAACTAAGGAAAGAGTAGAAAAATTGAAGCAATTGAACAATGGTACTTCAGAGAATTGAAATAGCGTACCTTCGACAAAACGAAGGAGGAGAGAGAAAAACCCTAATTGCAAAAGGCAAATATTTGGGGAAGAAAATGTTTGAAAGAAGGGGTATTGGGTGGTTATATAGGTCCCAGAAAGAACATGAAAGTACCCTAATTTTCGCACGATTCAGGTGATATAATTGGCTTAGTTACCGGAGTCGTTATACGTGGAAGTTTTGTAACCGTTCGATTTGAGGGCTGCCTAGTTAATYTAGTGGATTGACAAAAATTGTCAATCCAATGGCATTTTGGTAGTTTCTTTACATTTGATTTTTTTTTTTGGACAAAGGAAAAGAGAGAGACTTTAGCTTGTCTCCGTTTGGTATTTTTTTTTTGGCAAAAGGGAGAAAAGGCTCAGCGCCCAGGGCTGAGCAAAACTATCTGAAAATTCGAATATTAGGTCCGCATTCGATCCGATTTTTTTGGATATCCGATTCAAAAGTAGATTTCGAATCGGATATCCGATCCGAATTTCGGATATCGGATACCAATTCGGATGTTGATTTTCGGATATTCGATATCCGAAAAAATCGAATATCAGATATCGGATATCCGGTACTTTATCCGAAAATATTTTTTTTCGTGAAAATGTAATATTTTATAATATATTTCTATAATTTTTTAAAAATATATTAGTCAAAATCGGATATCGGATATACGTAGTATCCGATCCGAAAATTTTCGAATATCGGGTATCCGAAACATTTCGGATCGGATGCGGATATCATATATCCAGATTTTAGGATATCCGATCCGAAATCGGATATCCGATCCGTGCTCAGGCCTACTCAGCAGCCCCACCTAAAGCTAATAAGTGAAAACTCAAACACACATTCCTAACACCATTAATAAGTAGTCTAGCACTTGTAAAATAACTCTTATCCCCCACGATAGCCTCCACAGTTTCTTTTCGAAGATCTTTAAGTACAACATGGACTTGTGAGACTTGTGACGCATTCAACATGTTGGAAAGCGCTTCATGAATCGCCGCCAAATCCCTATGCAACTCACTTTCCATGCTCACCCTTTTGTGGTCTAGTTGCGAGTCAAACCCTAGGTCAATTACTGTTGTCTGGTCCCACTCCGTTCTTTTCCCCTCCAAAGTCAAGTGTATTGGGCACCTTGTCCATTGAAAAGCAACCGTAGCAGAGCTCTAACCGGCGCCATTCCCAATATAATGACACAATTTCCCCTCTCAAAGCCCGGGGGTTCTTTCTCCTCCTAAGAAAGACAATTTCTTAAAGGCACCCCCTCCATTTGGTATTCTAGTACTAGTGTATTACGGACTTTACGGAGTACACATACAATTCAAGTAGAATACGCCACATTATTACATTGATTTTCACGTGGATGTCGAAAAAACTAAATATTCAATTATATTTTGGTAAATATATGAAAATTTTTATTGACAATTTTTTCAATTTATTTTTTATGAAATTTTATTTATCAAAATTTCATTGGATATCCAAATTTTTAACATATAGTGGATGAAATAGGATTTTCCAGTAGAAATCAACATCATTGATCCGACCTGATCCAGTCCTTCCACACAAATATGAGGATTTGGAAACATAAAAATTACATTTTTAGTTCAAGTTCCCAATGCAATCTGCAAATGCTAACAATAACAAACATAACGCGCACATGTTAGAGCTTATCAAATTTAGCCCGATCTTGCCCCATCCGGAAAAATGTGAGCTTTGGGCAAGACTTTTCTACTAGAATTCAAGGCGGACCCAACCCGTCGGATTTTTTTATTATTTGCGTGGGTTTTGAAAATCAAATTTTATACAACTTAGTTAATTTTTTTTGGGTCCAGTTCGAAAAGGCCCATCAAACCCGGTCTAATATTTTGGGTCAAACAAATGTCTCGGCATACGTAAAATGTTGACTAATGCATAATCATGCATTTTTTGTGAAATGGAGGAAGTACAAAGTTTTTCTAAACCAATCAAATTAAAACAACACATTCAAAAAAATTTGAAAATTAAATTTGAAAAGGTCCCTACTAGTTAACTAATCAAATGCTAACACATCATTTATTTTGTATGTGGGTCGGGTTTGTATGTGTAGCCTTTTCCCTCGCATTTGGATGGATTAAGGTATCATTTTCCGTAAACGAACTTGTCTCAGCCATTAACGAATTTATTGGTGATTATTTTGAAACTAGACTGATCTTGTATGGTATGCAGTTATCACGCACATAAAAGTTTGATATTATAAATGATCCTAAGATTTTCTAAAATTACGAAGAGAATTCTATCAATTGAGCTACCCTTCATTTTCTATTTTAGGTACATGTAACATAATCCCTTTTAATAGTTTTTACTAGCACTATAAGCACGCGATGCGTGCGATCAGTTTAAAATTTTATATTAAATTATAAGCACGTGATGTGTACAGTCAGTTTAAAAATTAAACAAATGTTCAATTAGAAAAAAAATTCTTGTAATTGAGTACAATTTCAAATTAAAAATGGAGGTGAGTTATTATGATTTTCAAACTTTCGATGTAATTTTTTCTTTTGAATTGAATCTCTCGACAAAGAGATTAAATGATTAATTACATTAACATACAAATAGTAATATTAAAATACATAATAATTTAATAAATATTAATTCAATATGATTTTCAAAATAATTTGCAATGATTAACTAATTCATGTGAAAATTTTAGTCTATGTAATTAATGTATTTATATTTGAATTTTTTCATACTAATTAATTGAACTTTTTTCAAAATAATTTGCAATGTTTAAGTTATTCAATGGAATAAATTAGTCAATGTAATTAATGTATTTTTATTTGAATTTTTTTACACTAATTAATTAAACTTTCTTTTTTTATTTATAGGAAACAAAAAGTCAATATACTTTTTTTATGTTGCTTAGTATGGAAAGTACAAAAAATAAAGAGAATTTATATTTTTTTACTTAAGGACAATTAAGTCTTTTACATCATTAAGGGTGTTTACGTCATTGCATAGGGGGGACACCATTGCTCCCCTTGGCTTATATAATAGAGATAACTAGTGTTTTAGTGCACGCTATGCGTGCTTAAAACTAAGGAAAAAAATTGTTAATCTATATTAAAATTTGACGCTTTTTGAATTGTAATTTTTAAATAAAATGTCATTTTTCAATCATAACTTTTTTTTATACCATGAATGTTTTAACTTTTAAATAGTAGTTTATTTGGCAAATTTAAAACCTTCCTTTATTTGAAAATTTTAAAGTAGGAAGTAAATTGATTAAGTTTTAAATAGGTTAATTTATATTCCTCATTTACTAAAGGGTAAATCGGTCATTGCCTAGGGGGGACACCATTGCTCCCCCTTGGCTTATATAATAGAGATACTCGAATTAATGATGTGATCTTGTATGAGATTATATTTCTCACACGAAGAGGATTAGGGGACATCCTTTTCGGAAAGAGAAATAAACTCTATGATTTGATGTCATGTTCTCACAAAATCAACCAATGAAAGTACGACAAGTGAGAGTTCATTTTACATTTTTTTCTACGAGCATACAAAAAGGTCAGAGTTATAGATGAGCACCACCGGGCACTCAGTGGTATTTGATAGACCCGGATCCAGATTCGGTGGGTATTAAGTTTATAGATTCGGACTTGGACTTGAATTAACTGGGCACTTTAGGACTCAGACCCAAACTTAGTAGGAATCAGTTTCAATACCAGGTTCTCGATTTTAATTTTTGAAACCTTTTCTCCCCATATTTTGTTGTCATATTTTCATAGTTGGATTTCATTTTGAAATGTGCACGCAATACTAAAGGAAATCGAATGACACAACTTGAAGGCAAATGGACGACTATCTCTCCACATATGTGCGTATCGCGCGATAAATTGTTAAAATTTGAGAATCATGTTATTCTCGGTTAGATTTTGAATATTTAAATAGGCCGGTCTGATTTGTGTAGTAAATTGAACGTTTCTTTAATCATTATACAAAGTACTGCTAATCAACATCGTGATGCAGCTAACGTCTGAGTAATACGAGCAGAATTTTGGATTTTTTAGACAATGAGTTTTTTTTTAAAAAAAAAAAAAAAAAAATCGCCCCTACTTTGATGGATGAGTCAAATACCTCTTTGCCGCACACAAGTTTTAAACTTTCAAACTGTTAATTACAGTAATTAATTGTACTGTATTGTACAATGTCAAACTACCATACATTGGACAAACTTGTCAACATAAGATCGAGTCTTGTACTGTATTTTATTTTCATTCTAGATAAGCCCCGAGCAAATGCTCGATTTGTAAATAAATTATGAAATGCTTTATATAAATCAAAACTTTTGATCTATTTGAAATGTAAATAT
>SNQN01000013.1:55726-77222 GCA_008642245.1 Bassia scoparia | reverse complement strand
TAATTGTGTAACTGTTAATTCTAATCTGGGTTTTGGTCCTAATAAGTCATGATAGCATAAAGTTGAATACTTTTCTTCTTTCACTAATCAATCTGAGAATTTGGTTTACATGAATCACAGTTGCTTTTATGACTTGTATAGTTGTATGAATATGATGTTTCCCCCCCACTACTTTGATTGAGACATAGAACTATTTTGACTGAGTTTTGTATTCTAGTTTTTGGTTGATATTATATCAACAAACACAGATTTTGTTGAAAAATATGATACTAAGAAAAGGAATGTTTGTTTTAGGTAGTTGTTGTTTGAAATTCAGAATGATTGACTATTATGTGATCTGAGAAATGTCATTCTATATGAAATTTTTCTATGCAGGAGAAAAAAGATGTACTGTTTAAGACCTTAAAGTTAAAAGAGAATTTTGGGGTTGTAAGTTTGCAATGGTAGCTATTACATCAACAATGGAAGAAAAGCCATTTTATGCTTGGTCTTGGTCAGTGGAGAAGTGCTTAAAAGAGTACAATGTCAAACTAGAGAAGGGTTTGAGCACTTATGAAGTTGAGAGTCGAAGGGAGAAACATGGTTGGAATGAACTAGAAAAAGAAAAGGGGAAACCCCTTTGGCGCCTTGTGCTAGAACAATTTGATGATATGCTAGTGAAGATACTAATTATAGCAGCTTTTATCTCTTTTATCCTTGCTTATTTGCATGGGCGAGAGTCTGGGGAATCCGGTTTCGAAGCCTATGTTGAACCCTTTGTTATTGTGTTGATCCTTGTTATTAATGCCTTTGTTGGGGTTTGGCAAGAAACTAATGCTGAGAAGGCCCTTGAAGCACTTAAGGACTTGCAAGGTGAGTCTGCAAAGGTGTTGAGAGATGGTCACCTTGTCCCAGACTTGCCTGCAAGGGAGCTAGTCCCAGGTGACATAGTGGAAATGCGGGTTGGGGATAAAGTTCCCGCTGATATGAGGGTTGTAGCTTTAAAAACCTCGACTCTGAGAGTCGAGCAAAGCTCATTGACCGGAGAATCTATGCCTGTTCTGAAGTCCACTTTCCCGGTTTTCCTAGATGACTGTGAATTGCAGGCAAAAGAGAACATGCTTTTTGCTGGCACAACGGTTGTGAATGGGGCATGCCTTTGTATTGTGGTCAATATTGGGATGAAGACTGAGATTGGAAAGATTCAGACTCAGATTCATGAGGCTTCATTAGATGAGAGTGACACTCCCTTGAAGAAGAAGCTGGATGAGTTTGGAAACCGGCTTACAACTGCTATTGGAATTGTTTGTCTAGCTGTTTGGGTTATTAACTACAAATATTTCCTATCTTGGGATGTTGTGGATGGTAGGCCAACAAATGTGAAATTTTCTTTTGAGAAGTGTACATACTATTTCAAGATAGCAGTTGCCCTAGCAGTAGCTGCCATTCCTGAAGGCCTACCTGCAGTTATCACAACTTGCTTGGCTTTAGGCACGAGGAAGATGGCGCAGAAGAATGCCATTGTAAGGAAGCTCCCTAGTGTAGAAACCTTAGGGTGTACTACTGTCATTTGCTCAGATAAAACAGGCACTCTGACAACCAACCAGATGGCTGTCACTGAGTTCTTTACACTGGGAGGAAAAACTACTACTTCTCGAGTTTTTAAAGTTGATGGAACCACATATGATCCCAAGGATGGAGGAATTGTTGACTGGAGTTGCTATAATATGGATGCAAACCTCCAAGCTGTGGCAGAAATTTCTGCTATCTGCAATGATGCAGGAATTTTCTGCAATGGCCGTGCTCATCAAGCAACCGGTTTGCCTACTGAGGCGGCTCTTAAGGTTTTAGTCGAGAAGATGGGTGTTCCTGATGTTAAGGTGAAGAACAAAATCCGTGACATGCAGCTTGCTGCAAACTATATGATCGATCACGCCTCAGTCAAGCCTGTCTCTTATACACATCTAGATGTGTATAAGAGACAGCAATTATTAAATGTTTATACTTTATTTTATTTTCAAAACACATTTATTAATCTATATTCATTAATTATATTTTATATTTTTTATACAATCATTAATTAAAGATTGTTTGAGAGGAAAATTTGGGAGGGAAAAATGGAAGGGTGGGGATTGCTTTAGTAATATTATATATAGATATAGATTATTGGCTTATCGCCACATTCATCGTATAACCCACAATACTTGTTAGAGTGTAGTACTTACTTGATTAAAACTCTATTTAAATTATTTGTAGGTAAAATAATGCATTATTAATTATAATTGTACTTTGTCGATCTGTACAATCATGTATTGTGAATGTATTCAATAATTAAAAAGATACGGAATACAGAATACACTGATAGTGTCTCCTAAGTCCCTAAAGCTTATCAGAAGAGAAATTCGAAACGTTCAAAAATTTAAAAAACGCAAACACCAAACTTTCAACTTTCATCAGCTTATTCGACATTTAGATATACTGTTTCGATCACATGATTCACATACTATGATGTACGGAATAAAGCATTTAAGTTTTTTATACTTATAGTTGTTTAAGTTTCAAGTTTGATAAAATACAACCTTCTTTATTATAATTAGGAAATTATCTTTAACTGATTTACTAATTATATCAAAAAATGAATAAACATTAAATAATTTAGAAACATACATTGAGATTAATATGGAAATTACATTGAAAAATTTAATTTTTTTGTGTTCTTATTTTCTGGGCCAATTGTTGTTATTGACCCATCTCATTTTTTTTAAAGCATCACTGCTTTGAAGGTCAAATTCATCTATACACCATGTTTTTTTCTTCTGTAGGGATGCAAATGGGACGGAATGAGGCAGGTATTGTGATTTTCATCCCCATTTACTAATGTAATATCCACCCTCATCCTCGTGGCAGATACAATTTTTATCACCATCTCGATCTGCTCCACCACCCATTATACTCTCTTAATTACAAGCATTGCTTTCTCTCTTTTTCACTTTCATACATACTCACAATCAATTTTGCTAAGTACTATTTGTCATGCTCAAAGTTGCCACTAAAAAAAATAGATGGAGTAGTTTGGTTTGAATTACAAGTAACAAATACCGTTTTGACAAAATCCCCCAAAATTGTCACCTATATCCAACTAGTGGAAACAAAATGCATTTTCCTTCTCAATCATTAACTTCTCAAATTGTTCATTCCAACAAAATACCAAACATATACGGAGTATCAAAGTTAAACATGTACCATTACCGTACCCTTTATATTACTTATATAATTTTTTCCATTCCATTTACGGAATTTATACCAAACGCCCTACCTGCAAGTGAATTGATTGATTCTTCAGACTTGTATAAGGCAAATTGTCTCATAGATTGATTTTTTATAAATGACATAATGTGTATAACACAGTACAAATTCTCATTCGTTTTGGCACACACATATAGCACAAGTGTAAGGTGTGTATAAAAGACTAAAGAGTGGTGTTTCATGCTTCTTTTTACCTCCAAGGCTACAACATTTTACACATATGAAGTGTTGAAAATCAGCATCTCCATCTCAAAAATGCATTAAACCATTGATATTTACATTTCCACGTACGTGGACAAATATCTAAACATTAAATGCACACGATATACTAAACGTCAAATTTCTCATCAAATTGTTCATTTTCAATTTAAATTGTTTATCAACAATTCATCAAATCATTCATTTGTTCACCTATCGACCGTTAAATTCTCACTATATAGTCCACATGGTTGTATGATCTAAATTGCGAAGTAAGGTATTTTTCGGTACGACCGTGCGTATTAGGAAGCTAACTAGCCAAGTACTCCGATCCGTTGTCTCCGATCCGTATGTGCGGGTAGTATATACTATTTGTTAATTAGTCGTGGTTGGTGATGCATATAGACTAAACAGTGACATGGTCTGCGTAAGATCATGCTAATTAAAATTAACAAAAAAATAAAAATGATTATGCTATTGCTAATTCGCATTATTTATTACTTATGTAGGGATTAGATTGCAGCATGACTTTGACTAAGGAAGTTTCGCCGAAGCATGGAAATTACAGTTATTTATTCTTCGCATCATATCCATCAGAAGTTGGTGAAAAGGGATGTGGGATGACTTCAAACAGTACGAGCAGGGTGCGATCATGCGAGCCATATTTTTTTCAAATGAGAAAACTAAAAAAATTTCATTTATAGTAAAGTCGAATGACACTTACAATTTGATAACATTGATAAAATCTAGTCAGAAATTCATAAAACCTATGAACTTTATGTATTAATACAACAGATTTAATTAAATATCCCCTTAGTAAATTCCATTCGTCTGAAGCAGTACTGATCTAATTTCGACATTCGATCTGTTGTTGCGTAGTTGTGTCGGTCTGTGTTCTTTTGTAGTCTTTCCAATATTGCCACTTAGAATGAAACCAACCACACCAAGGTCCAAAAGGAATGTTTGCTTATATCGATCAACAAAACACTAGTAATTTGAAACAACTTCCCACACAAGTCTCTTTCGAATAGAAAGAGCAAAAGGAGAGGATCAACCGCGAAGTACCATCGAAACGACATACCGGCGAAGTTCAACCCCGTCAATAATATTTGCATAATCAATCGACATCAAGCAAATCCAAAATGAGGGAGGGGACTCGCCGACGATGATGAGGGACCATAGTCCCCTCCCGCACGACGAGTCCCAACAGCCTCACGATAAAAAAAAAGGCGGCCAAGGGAGGAAAACCTTACTTCTTTAGATGAAATGAAGAAGAAGGGATAAAGAAACTAACAAGCAAAAAATTGACTGAAAAACCTTTTGTAGATAAAAAAGGATAAAAAATTCTACCAAGCGAAACCTTAAGTTTAGAGAGAAAGCTTAGAGAATCATGCGAGGCATACTTACTCTACTATTTAATAAATAAATAAATATAGCCATCGATCCTTTTTCGTTTGATTTGATTAACAGAATTGACGCTTTTCACGACATTAGTACTAGAACAAACCTCTTCTTATTATGTCATGTTATACTCTCGTGATTTCACCCCCAAACAAACCTTTCACCAAGAATCCAAGGTAAAATTCAAATTACGATTTATATTACGACTCACTATGTCCGTATAACAACAAAGGTCGATTAAGGAGCCTTGCCATGAAGGGACTAATCAAAGAGAGAAACCATCCTTTACGAAAGACCGAAAGAGAAACACTACTGTTGTACTTCATCTGTAACATAATTCTCGCAACATTTGACTTTTCACGTATTTTGAGAAAGGATTTAACCTCGTAAACGATCAAAATAATCAAAATAATTCAATACAATAAACATATCATGTTATTCTTCATTATGTTAGAAGTATTTTGATTAATTTGATCGTCTACTAGGTTAAATCTCTTCCGCAAAATACGTGAAAAGTCAAATGTTGCGAGAATTATGTTACGGAGGGAGTATAAGACTATAAGCACATTGCACGCCTACATATATATGTTTGATTGTTTGAAACACAAGGGGTAAGATTGAAAATTATACGAGGTCATGGAGTATTAAGTTTATGACTTATTTATATTGTATGATAAAACATAGAGGGTAATTTGAGACGACCTATTCACATGGTAAGATAAACCATAATTCACATGTGAGAAGAAGTGTTAGAATTATAACCCATTACCCATATATAATTCTCATTGGTAGTTTAAAGTAGCTTGGAGTATGGTCTTTAACGAGTTTGTTTTATGCTAAAAGCCATAAATGACAATGATATTGACAAAGTTCGGTCACATATCTCGAATACCAATTGATCTAACTGACATCCATATAAATTTCGACAATTCGAGGGAAGCAAAAGAATCCAACCACACCGAAGTTTAAATCTTAGAACTTCTGAAAATCGGATAAAAAAGACTCCATCAATTATCCACCAAAGCAATTCCTCAATCTAAACTCCAAAAGCAATTAATTAGGTAAAGCATAAACTTACTAGCAAGTACACACTGATTTGGTAGTTGGATTAAAAAATTAGCACATTCTTCCAACCCGAATGATGTAGCATAGCCTTGCTTGTCAACCAATCATTAAACTCCAAAAAACAAAACCAATTTGTTGGCTTTTAAATAAGAGAGTGAGCAAGAATATGCCTTAGGGCAGAGGGCATTTCTCTAATTATTTTAAGGTGTATTCATTTCGGCAAAGTCTTAGGTGCATCAGGTGTGCATCAAATTAGAGTGACCTTTTTGTTCAATATAGGACGTGTTCGAACAATGATAGCGTTGCAAGTAGCTTTTAGCGGTATAAGTAGTGGTTAGCTTAAAAGCTAGTAAGTAGCGTTGGAAGTAGCGGGTAACGGACGAAACTAAAATTGTCAATATGAGTGTTCGGCAGAAGTAGTGGTTGTATTTATAATAGAAGAAATTAATTATCAAGTAGCTTTTTATCCTAGTTTAAAAGCTAAAAGCTAAAACGCTACTCCTACTAGCGTTTGAAAAAGGTAGCGTTTAACGCTAAAAGCTACTTAAAACGCTACTTTGCCGAACAGTAATAAAATTAACCAAGTAGCTTTTTAATCTAGTCAAAACGCTAAAAACTACCTAAAAAAGTCACGTCGAACACGCCCATAATAACCCTTTTGATCAATATGGTAACTCTTACTCCGTAGTATTTGTCATTATATTAATCTAAAGTGAATAATAAATTACTATATACACTGAAAAAAGTCACTATATACTCGGTGCACAATAAATTTATTACGTATGTCATAAATACAAAGACTTTTCATTTATTTTACAATTCCATATCATATGACTTTATTAATTATTTAACAAGTAATAATTATTTATTGCGTAGTGGATGAACTGGTATAATACTTGTATTTTTGTCAACGTTTCAAATTTAAAACTGAAAAAATACAAACGGGCACTACCATCACAAAAGCAAAAGTTCAAAGATACGAACCATCCTCGACATTTCGAACCTTCATATTTTACTTTTTTTCTCAGTTTTGTTTCTTTTCATAATCCTTTTTTTTTTCTTGACAAAAAATTTATTGAAGACGTACTTCTTCAGAATGCTTTGCATCCAAGCCATTCTGTTCTGATCATTCAGAGTTTCGGTTGAAAACATGACATAGAATCACTACCTAACTTAGAATACTCTTTCTTTGCCTTTTTTTTCCCATTTTTTTTTTCAGTTTTTAATAATTTTGTCACTTACCTTCAAGTCATAACTGCAAAGAAAGCAACAAAGCTTATAAATTGGTTGAAAAGTTAGTGGAAGATTTCCAAAATTGTGGAACAAACTGAATTTCCAGGGTGTTTCCTCTGTTTTTCTGGTATGTACTTTATTTATGTCCTTTATTTTCCTTTTTTTCTTGTGTTTCAAATTAATTTCTGGTTACATTTTCTTTCAGTATAATTGTGTAACTGTTAATTCTAATCTGGGTTTTGGTCCTAATAAGTCATGATAGCATAAAGTTGAATACTTTTCTTCTTTCACTAATCAATCTGAGAATTTGGTTTACATGAATCACAGTTGCTTTTATGACTTGTATAGTTGTATGAATATGATGTTTCCCCCCCACTACTTTGATTGAGACATAGAACTATTTTGACTGAGTTTTGTATTCTAGTTTTTGGTTGATATTATATCAACAAACACAGATTTTGTTGAAAAATATGATACTAAGAAAAGGAATGTTTGTTTTAGGTAGTTGTTGTTTGAAATTCAGAATGATTGACTATTATGTGATCTGAGAAATGTCATTCTATATGAAATTTTTCTATGCAGGAGAAAAAAGATGTACTGTTTAAGACCTTAAAGTTAAAAGAGAATTTTGGGGTTGTAAGTTTGCAATGGTAGCTATTACATCAACAATGGAAGAAAAGCCATTTTATGCTTGGTCTTGGTCAGTGGAGAAGTGCTTAAAAGAGTACAATGTCAAACTAGAGAAGGGTTTGAGCACTTATGAAGTTGAGAGTCGAAGGGAGAAACATGGTTGGAATGAACTAGAAAAAGAAAAGGGGAAACCCCTTTGGCGCCTTGTGCTAGAACAATTTGATGATATGCTAGTGAAGATACTAATTATAGCAGCTTTTATCTCTTTTATCCTTGCTTATTTGCATGGGCGAGAGTCTGGGGAATCCGGTTTCGAAGCCTATGTTGAACCCTTTGTTATTGTGTTGATCCTTGTTATTAATGCCTTTGTTGGGGTTTGGCAAGAAACTAATGCTGAGAAGGCCCTTGAAGCACTTAAGGACTTGCAAGGTGAGTCTGCAAAGGTGTTGAGAGATGGTCACCTTGTCCCAGACTTGCCTGCAAGGGAGCTAGTCCCAGGTGACATAGTGGAAATGCGGGTTGGGGATAAAGTTCCCGCTGATATGAGGGTTGTAGCTTTAAAAACCTCGACTCTGAGAGTCGAGCAAAGCTCATTGACCGGAGAATCTATGCCTGTTCTGAAGTCCACTTTCCCGGTTTTCCTAGATGACTGTGAATTGCAGGCAAAAGAGAACATGCTTTTTGCTGGCACAACGGTTGTGAATGGGGCATGCCTTTGTATTGTGGTCAATATTGGGATGAAGACTGAGATTGGAAAGATTCAGACTCAGATTCATGAGGCTTCATTAGATGAGAGTGACACTCCCTTGAAGAAGAAGCTGGATGAGTTTGGAAACCGGCTTACAACTGCTATTGGAATTGTTTGTCTAGCTGTTTGGGTTATTAACTACAAATATTTCCTATCTTGGGATGTTGTGGATGGTAGGCCAACAAATGTGAAATTTTCTTTTGAGAAGTGTACATACTATTTCAAGATAGCAGTTGCCCTAGCAGTAGCTGCCATTCCTGAAGGCCTACCTGCAGTTATCACAACTTGCTTGGCTTTAGGCACGAGGAAGATGGCGCAGAAGAATGCCATTGTAAGGAAGCTCCCTAGTGTAGAAACCTTAGGGTGTACTACTGTCATTTGCTCAGATAAAACAGGCACTCTGACAACCAACCAGATGGCTGTCACTGAGTTCTTTACACTGGGAGGAAAAACTACTACTTCTCGAGTTTTTAAAGTTGATGGAACCACATATGATCCCAAGGATGGAGGAATTGTTGACTGGAGTTGCTATAATATGGATGCAAACCTCCAAGCTGTGGCAGAAATTTCTGCTATCTGCAATGATGCAGGAATTTTCTGCAATGGCCGTGCTCATCAAGCAACCGGTTTGCCTACTGAGGCGGCTCTTAAGGTTTTAGTCGAGAAGATGGGTGTTCCTGATGTTAAGGTGAAGAACAAAATCCGTGACATGCAGCTTGCTGCAAACTATATGATCGATCACGCCTCAGTCAAGCTAGGTGAGCACCTTTTCTGGTTAGTTTGACATAAATATTCCTGGTTATGTTGTTTTATCAATATCTTTATAATATCTTTTTGGGCAGTTTGTTGTGRCTGGTGGGCAAAGAGGTCAAAGAGGTTGGCTACCCTTGAGTTTGATCGTTTTCGCAAGTCTATGAGTGTTATTGTCCAGGAACCAACTGGGCAGAACCGTCTTCTTGTTAAGGTAATTTTTCATTAGCTGCTAATTTGATTATTATGTGCTGTTGCACTCTTCCCTTGTGATTAACCTTAAGGAGCTTACAGGGTGCTGTTGAGAGTTTATTGGAGCGCACTTCACATGTTCAACTAGCAGATGGTTCGATAGTTCCTATTGATGAACCCTGCAAACAACTCCTGCTGTCAAGACAGTTTGAGATGAGCTCAAAGGGATTGAGATGCCTAGGACTAGCTTACAAGGATGACTTGGCAGAGCTTTCAGATTATTCGTCTGAATCTCATCCAGCCCATAAGAAGCTTCTTGATCCTGCTTGCTATCCAGAAATCGAGAAAAACCTAGTTTTTGTGGGAGTTGTTGGTATTAGGGTGAGACTCGAGAATCCTTTTTCTCCTTTGCATTCTCAGGGCATGTTCTCTTCGACTGAATTATGCATTTAAACTTACCTAAGCTTATTCACTCAAAACTTACTGTCAAGAAATAARCAACAGCTTCAAAACTTCTATATTTTCTTGTAGGATCCACCTCGCGAAGAAGTGCAACAAGCTATGGTTGACTGCAAACAAGCAGGGATTAAAGTCATTGTCATCACTGGAGATAACAAGTCTACAGCCGAGGCCATCTGTCAAGAAATTCAGCTGTTTTCTAATGCCGAAGAACTTAAGGGAAGAAGCTTTACTGGCAAAGAATTCATGGCACTTTCGACTTCAGAGCAGATTGACATTCTTTCTAGACCAGGTGGCAAGGTCTTCTCTCGAGCTGARCCTAAACACAAGCAAGATATTGTTAGAATGCTAAAGGATAGGGGGGATATTGTTGCTATGACCGGAGATGGTGTCAATGATGCTCCAGCTTTAAAACTTGCAGACATTGGAATTGCAATGGGCATTGCTGGAACTGAGGTAAACACATCCGCATTCATTTTTGCTTATATAAAAAAAWTTGATCKTACTTCTGTATCTCTTTCASAAACTAAAAATGCACTAAAATGATTCAGGTAGCAAAAGAAGCTGCAGACATGGTTTTGGCAGACGATAACTTCAGTTCCATAGTTTCTGCTGTAGCTGAGGGTCGATCAATTTATAATAACATGAAAGCTTTTATAAGGTACACTAATACAACAGTGCTTCGAATTTACATTCACTTGCTTTCATTGGATTGGTTTTATCAACTTATCAAGTCCTCTCTTCTTTCTGTTCAGATACATGATATCCTCGAATGTAGGTGAAGTCATATCCATATTCTTGACCGCAGCACTTGGTATCCCAGAATGCATGATACCTGTGCAGCTTTTGTGGGTGAATTTGGTCACTGATGGTCCACCTGCCACGGCTCTGGGTTTCAACCCTGCAGATGTAGATGTCATGCAAAAACCACCCCGCAAAAGTAATGATGCTCTTATCAACTCCTGGGTTCTCTTTCGATATCTGGTGAGTATTACGACTCTGTTTCCAAATTTCTACAGAGTATATTCATTATAGTTCTTCCTTCACTAATCCCTTTCACAAGAGATCACCTTGTTTCTCTCGTGGATCTTTCAAAGATAGTGTTTATACTAACATAGTGTCTTTTCGTTCATACCATGTCGGACCAACAAAGGTATTAGGTGAAACTAAGAATCTCAGTAAGATGAAAACAAATGCTCCAAAGTATACAACAGTCCTATCATTCAGATGACTGATTATGTTTTTAACCATGGCAGGTGATTGGTTCGTATGTCGGCATTGCAACTGTGGGTATATTTGTTGTATGGTACACTCAACCATCAGTTCTGGGTATCAATCTCATGGGGGATGGACACACACTCGTGCAACTATCCCAACTACAAAACTGGGGAGAGTGCCCTTCATGGTCAAATTTCACTGCTTCCTCGTTCACAGTTGCCGGGGGAAACACAATAAGCTTCGCAAATCCCTGTGAMTATTTTTCTGTCGGTAAAGTTAAGGCAATGACCCTATCACTTTCTGTTTTAGTAGCCATAGAGATGTTCAAYTCCCTGAATGCCCTCTCCGAAGACAACAGTTTGATCACAATGCCACCGTGGAGAAACCCATGGCTGTTGGTCGCCATGTCTCTCTCTTTCGGCCTTCACTGTCTCATAATGTATGTTCCCATACTGGCAAATGTGTTCGGTATAGTTCCACTGACTTCCAGCGAGTGGTTACTGGTCATCATTGTTTCGGCTCCTGTGATCCTCATTGACGAAATTTTGAAATTCATAGGAAGGAGTCGAAGAAAGATTGCAAAGAAGATGAAGGTGAAACAATTGTAAACCTGCTGCAAGAAACTAAGAACTGACAAACGGAAGCCCTGCTGTGGATTTCAAATTCCGCCGCATGATATATATAACTTTTGTTTTCCCCATATGAATACACTGTGTAATATATGGCGGGAGTTAGAATTAGTTGTACTATTCCTGTACATTATAAGAACAAAAGAATGTGTTTTTTCTTTTTCCTGCCTTCTCACAAGAAGTCAGCAAAAATTGAACTCCATGTTTGAAAACTTTGCGTTCGCCAAAATGCACAAGTTTCTGTGGTCACCTTTCAACTGATTATACGAATAAAGCTGAAATACAATGGCGATAAGTTCTACCAGCAGGAAGTTGTATCAAAGCTTGCAGCTTGCAACTGTTGCAATCTGGTGCAGCAACGACAATTTGGCAAGTTTTTTGTACAGAAGATTAGCTCACTTCAAATGTAACAGTTATCAATTCGACTTATTGAATAATTAAATCACTTTCATCGCCACTGTTATCCTTCATAATCTTGCAATATACATCCCTTAGTGCTGTGTATATATCATTTGTTCTAGGATGCGACTTATCCTCGACAACAAACATATGAATTTGATCTGCCTCTTCAATACAACTATAACCAGCTGCTTTGAATATCTGACTTCCCTTCATCATCTTTCTCAGCCTTGCCACCCCATCCCATCTTTTTGCTGAAGCATAAATATTAGAAAGAATAACGTAGTTCCCTGAATTCCACGGTTCAAGATCGAAAAGGGCCTCGGCTGCCTTCTCTGCCACCTCGACATTGCCATGGAAACTACAGGCCCCCAAAAGGGTACCCCAGATGACAGAGTCTGGCTTCATCGGCATTGTTTGTATGAGGTTATAAGCTTCATTGAGCTTCCCTTTACGCCCAAGAAGATCAACCATACATCCATAATGTTCTAGCTTAGGAGTTATACCAAACTTGTAATTCATCAAATCAAATAATGCTCGGCCTTTTGCAACCTTTCCACCATGTGTGCAAGCCAGAATAGCAGCGACAAACGTTATAGCATCAGGCACCATCCCTTCTTTCTGTCACCCACAAAAAGATACTCTACATCAATAAACTTCATGTAATGTAAGAATTTTACATAAAACTGCAAGATTTGAAAAAAAAATCTAAGCTTACCAACATCAAATGGAACAGATGAAGAGCTTCTTCATGTCTTCCATGTACTGCGAAGCCCATCATCATTGAATTCCAAGAGCACAGATTCTTCCTGTTACGAATCTCGTCGAACAACTGCATTGCTCTATCTAGTTTACCACACTTTGAATACATTTCCAACAAGGCATTGCTCACAAACAGATTGTTTGTGTACCCTTTTCGCCTGGCATACTTTTCGATTTTCTCACCTACCTCCAGTGCGCCAAGATTAGCACAAGCTGGAAGAACACTTGCTACACTCACCTCATTAGGCTCCAAGCCATGATCTTGGACCATTGACAAAAAGGCGTTAAGAGCATTCACATACTGCCCATTCTGTGAATATCCTGATATCATTGTTGTCCAAGAGACCACATTTTTCGACGGAATCAACCGAAACAACCTCTCTGCTTCCTCCATATTGCCACACCTGGCATACCCTTTAATCATAGAATTCCAAGTGGGTGTATCCTTAACTCTCATTTGATCAAATTGTTTACGAGCCGATTCAACAAAACCCATTTCAGCATACATATCAAGCAATGCAGTTAACGCAAAGGCATCGAATTTGAATCCTAGGAGGATGAAGTGAGCGTGGATTATCTTGCCGAGGCGAGGCGAGGACAGAGCAGAGCAAGCGGCGAAAAGGAAGGTGAAAGTGAGGGGATCAGGGAAGCAGCGTCGTCTAAACATCTGGGAATAGAGTGAGAAACAATGGTGTTGAGGGCCATTGCAAGAGTATGCTTGAATGAGCTTGTTGTATTGGGAGAGAGTTGGTTGAGGAATAAGGTCGAACAGTTTGCGTGCATAAGGGATGTTGGGGATTTTGAGCAACCTTGTGATGAGGATTTGGGTGTAACAAAAGCCGTTTCGAAGGGAGTATGCGTGAATTTGCTTCAATTGGTTCATAACAATAATGATGTTGTGATTTCTGGCATGAATTATGATACAATGCTGGTTCAGTGGTTCTGCAATGTGATGATAATGTGTTGAGGTGAAAATCTGCAATGTGTTTCTTTGCAATAAACTAACTAGCCCCGCTGAACATTACATAAATTAAATGTGGAAAATTTTCAATGGTACTCACGAATTTTTGCGAAATCTCAGTGGTAGATATGAGAGTTTAAAAATCCTATATATAGACATGAGTTTAGTGTATATATGTGAAACTCAACCAAAACCACCCCGATCGTCCTCAAATGGCCCTTCCCAGCCACAACCACCTCCCTCTATGCCTCCCTAGCGACAACCACCTTACCACTGTCTCAAATTGCCACACCCACCAAAACCACTTCCACAAATCGCCACACCCACCACAATCACTCCATCGTACCTCTCCAGCCACCACAACCACTCAATCATCCATCCCCAGCCACCCCACCAACTGCGGAGGAAGTTTGAGCGTGATCGTGGTAGATTTTGGTTGAGTTTCACACATATACCTTACACTCATGTTTATATGTGAGATTTTAAAGCTCTCATGTCTACCATTGAGATTTTGCAAAAATTCGTGTGTACCATTGAAAATTTCCCATTAAATGTTAAATAATACGTGTTGACGTGTGAATTAGTCATGCATTTAAAAATATACTCGAAACGTCACTAAGCGAAATCATTAAATAAACATTACTCGGCATAAATTATATGTTGTATTTAAGGTTACTTCTATGAGCTTGTTAATAAGAGTGTAAATCAATAATAGAGACAAGACTTACTTTTTGTTGATTGCAAAATTGAAGGATCATAACATTCATAAGATTTCACAACTCAAAAATACGATCTTATCATTACATACTTCGCACATCAAACCAAACAAGATGAATTAAAAAGGAACACAAACAAATTGTAGAGATATATCACGAGATTTTCATTGAATTATTCTAGTTTTCAATTCAATAATCTCTAATCAATAGTACATGATCAAACTAAAGCCTTACAAAGATGATTAATTGATTACAGCAAATAATTTTGATCAAGTAGCTGACACAGCCAACTTATCAGCAGTTGTATTATTATAAGTGATGATGAGTTGATGAAACACCCTGAGAAATTCTTCAAGAACATCTTTAACCAACTCAACACTTTGGTTTTTATGAACCAACATCTTCACTAATCCAACCAAATCACCCTCAAATTTACCCTTTTCCAGCAACTCCTTCACGACTTCAGTTTTCACCTTCTCCTCCACTCTTTCGTTCCTCATAAACTCCCTTATCTGTTCATTACTGCTGTTGAAAACCAGCTTTAAGACCCTTCTGACGTCCCTCTCGACCCTCGAAACGGTGCCGTTTGATTGGGATATGTCCAAGAGTGCCGCCGCGTATCCGCTTGCGGCACGGTGGTGCGCCGAGGCACGCGGAGGTGATGTTACTCTTACAGACGATGACCTTCTTTTGGGGGTGTAGGAAGAAGTGAAGAGAGGGGTTTGGAAGTTGTCTTTTTGTGGGAGGGTTGAGATGGATGACGTGGCGGTGGTTCTTGCGGCGGAGGAAGGGTGGTGGTGGGAGAAAGAGGTGGGCTTGAGGAGTTGGTGGTGGTTGGAATTGAATGGCTTGGGGAGTTGTTGTTGTTGCAAGTTTGGGATGGCGGTTGACAACGTCTCCATTTTTTTGGAGGTTAAGGTTGTTTGTTTGGTGGTTGGAAACTTGAAACTTAGTTTATAATTTGTTGATGATAAGATCTTGATTTTTTACAAGTGGAGCGTGTGAGTCGTAGTAATCTAACCCAATGAAGAAATTGTCATATTTGCAATAAGCTTAGCAAAATCAAGGGTCCTTTTCAAGATGCTAAATTGCCAGCCTTTAAAATCATTTTCTTGACGTTTTTGSTTGAGTGTTTGCCATGTTTGTGGTTAAGAATCCTTAAGATTATTGACAAGTTAGGTTTGTCAAATTGTCATCACTCATCATCAATTTATCAAGCAACAAAAACAAAAACTAAATCTATCAATAAAAAGGATTATTGCACGTCAATTAAGGAAAATTATAAATTACAAATTTATAGATCAATCTAGTAATTTCTTTTAGAAAATATCTCTTTATGTTTTTTATGTTTGTAGAATTATTGCACGTCAATTAAGGAAAATTAGTTTTTGAATAAATTATGTTAGTACACTTGGAAGTTATATTATTCTTTTAATTGTTTGAGATGTGTGCAATAAAATTAAAGTAAATCTTTTTATATTTAAAAATGAGGGGATGAGATAAATTTGGGTGGAAAATCAAGAAAGATGAGTAAATATATAAAGGGTAATATTAATTATTTTAGGGGTAGAAGTAATATTAATGGGTAAAAAAGTAAAATATGAAAAAAGAAATGTAAAGAATTATAGGGAACACCAAAAAAGGAAATGTAAAAAACAAATTGGAACGGAGGGAGTACTATTTATGAAGTATTCCGCATTTTCTAATTTACGACATTTATGCGTTATATATTTAAAACTCTAGAAAACTCGATCAAGAATCTCTATAAACTAATTCATTTAGATGTCTCAATATAAGAGTCATAGGAAATTAAAAAAAGGGTTATGATATATACAGCCCTTAGAGCTGCATATAAGAAGTCAAAAAAGGAAGGTTTTCAAAAAAGTAAACATTTATGACATCAAATTTTGTGCAATTTTAACATAAATCTATAAATACTTACCATTTTAAGCAAGAATTTAATGCTTATATGCAGCCCTAAGGGTTGCGTATATCATTTTCCTTAAAAAAACATGCTTATTAATTGTATTGTACTCCCTAGAGGCCTAGACTATTTCCAAATTGTATTATCCCTTTTTGTTTAACCATGTTTTTTATTTAAATGTTTCATTTTTCACGTTTGTGGAGACAAAACTTTTAACTATAATATATTTAATTTTATACTGTAATTCGAAAGTTTATAAAAAAAATATATATTTGAAAAGTATAAAGCATTTTTTTTTTTTACGGGAAGAGAGGAAATTTATTAAGCAACGTCCGAAATAACAAGCAGAAGCACCTCAATAATAACAAGCAGAAGCACCTCAATAGGAGTTTCTTCCACCCAAACATGCAAACCCGAATAGTTTCGACTCATATTAGCAAGTTTATGAGCCACTTTATTCCCTGCCCTCTTTACAAAATTAAAAGAACAGAAAATGCATTTAGAAGCACGATAAATCAAACAGATTATTTTCTTTGTATGTAAATAACTATTATTGGTCCAATTGAAGTCGATAAATAGCAAAGCCTATATCATACAAACCCCCCCTACATTGCAAGATACAACCCCCATCCATTGCTTTTATTAGTTGTCAAATATTTGCGGATTATTGTCCAAAGCCTATATTATACAAACCCCCCTATATTGCAAGATACAACCCCCATCCATTGCTTTTATTAGTTGTCAAATATTTATATCTATCTAATTTTATTTAATTAATGATTTTTTATTTTTAAAAAAATCATGCATGAGAGATAATAGGGGGAGGGGAATAAATCATGTACCACATAAGATAGGGGRAGGGRGTTGTATTTTGCTAGGTAGGGGGGATTGTACCTAATAATTTGCGGATAAATAGTGTACAAGTTAAAAGAAAATAAGATAAACAAGAAAATATGGGCTTGATGTATAAAATATTAAAATACAATGGAGTTGTTACAACTTACAAGCTTGAATTGAGCAATTGGCATATTGGGCTGGACAAACTATACACGTTATAGAATGAAATCCTTGAACCTTGATAATGGACTCTTACTTTTACTTTACTGGGCTTCTATGCAGTTCATAGCCCATTTCTAAGTAAACTGCACCAATTCCCTGAGCTTGTATGTGCTGGTTGCACCAATTCATCAAAGATTCTTCGAATTGAGGGTCCGTTAACTTTAACTGAAAACAAATGAATTGAATTAAAAATGAGTTGAAATAATCAGACACTAAAAGCGGAGAATGTTTGTGATACAATTATATTATACAATCGGTTGTATTTGTATCTTACGAAATTACAAACTATAATTATTAAAATCTCTATTATATAAGTGAAGGGGGATCAATGGTGTCCCCCTTTAAAATTCTAATTATGCCATTTAAACTTAGAAAAATTACACAACACACAATTAATGTACACATTAACTTGTCAAAATAATTATTTAATCAATTCAAATATAAGGGATAACTAAATTGTCAATTAATAATCAACAAAGTAAAAAGGGAAAGTCTAGCAATCAATTAGAAAAAACTTATATCAAACTAATTTAGACAAATTAATACTCACTTTATTTAATTTGTTCATAATAATMAATCAATCAAACAATACAATAACACATAAAATTTCAAAATTAATCAATTATCTCTAATTTGGTTCAAAAGTGTTAGTTTTTTATTGCTTTGGATGGGAAGGTGTAARTTAAAAATTTATATAAAATCAACTAAAACTATATTGTAATATTGTTATTTATAAAAACTAWGATTCATATAACAATGTAAATAATGAGTCTATCARAATCATTAAACCATAAYAATTTAAAAAATCATTTACAAAAACAACATTTTTGTAACTACATGCATGCATCGCGTGTACAAATAAATCAAACACCGATTGTACCGAGCATAAGTTACACAGTAGGATTTTCACTCCCTTGGGAGTTAATGAGCAAGCTTTCAGAAACCATGCGCATGCAAGACCTAATAAATGAGGGAAAATCTGGCTGTGCAATAGTCACTACGATCATAATTGTAACAAAGACCTAGGCATTGAAGGCAAACCAAACCATACTAAACGCATATCTGCTCCAGAAAACAATAGTGATGAGGTAAGTTAATTTTACCTAATATACTGTATATAATTTGACGCCTAAACACGTTTTTGGATGATTGGATCTTACACCTCATCACCAGTTGTTGTATTGTATCATGGTACCTAATCCTTCATGCATCATTATTACTTCGTGTTAGAGTATATATTAACATGGTATCAGAGTCAGCGTGACACATAGGTCACGGGTTCGATCTCACCTCCCTCTCCTTTCTAAGTGGAATTAATTCGCGCCAGGTATGGGTGGGGGGAGAGAGATGGTGGGAAAACACCTATGTCACCTCTTGTATACATTGGTATAGTGCTTCAACAATTGCAAAGGCGTATAGCGAAGTCTACAATGGCAAGTCAAGGCACATTGGGGTTAGACAAAGCTATGTTCGTCAAATGATCAAGGATGGTGTATAACCATTGTGGTTTTGTTCGGTCTCAACTCAATTTGGCGGATACGTTTACTAAACCGTTGCAAGAGAGGTTGTTGGTTAAAATGAACAAAGGATGGGTCTTAAGCCTATTGAACAACTTCAGTGAAAGGAAACTCAATTCGACGTCTAAATAAACGTTGGATCTCGAATTCAATGAGGATAGAATTCATTGAGGGTGTGTGCACTGTGTGTTTTCATCCCAAGGTTAGTGCAAATCTCTGCAATGATAAAGGAGGTTGAATTTTATTGAAAATCTTAATGAATCTTTGAGGAAGACTCAATTGCAGGAGTCGGTACGTTAAGATTTACCTATATGAGTTAGAGGTTTGGCCGCTCGTAAGTTTGGGCTTAACTTGAAACGCTCATGAATGGATATGGATACCATGGCTACTAAGGTATCGAGTTAAAGGAATTTTGTTAGTGCTTGTGTGTGTTGTACCTTCGGTATTCGTAGGATTGTGTGATCAAGTATAGCCATCACCACGATTGAATCATGTTAAGAGTGCATACACTAAGTAGAATTCATCTTTAGATATTTCTATTATGCATAAGTATGTTGATTGTAAATTTTGCAAGTAAAGGAGGTTTGTCAACATTATATGTCATAAATGAGGAGGACGTGTGGAACATTTATGCAAATGGACCTTGAACAAATGAATTTGATTAATAAATATAACGGACAAGTTAAAGCAAAGGACTAATTGGAGTAAAAACCAATTTAGGAAGGAATTTGGCGGAGAAACGACCAGACCAAAATGGCGCCAAGCCACCAGAATGGCGCCGCGCCATTTGGTTCTGGACCAAAATGGCGCCACGCATTCAGGTGGCGCCACGCCATATTGGCCCTGATCGCGTTTTAATGCGCGATCAGGTTTTATCCTTTGGCTTTGATTGTTTTGTCCGTTGGGTCCTACTAATGCAATTGATATGATATTTGAATGATATTATGGCTGTTGTAAATCAGTTTGAATGAGTTTGAATTGGTTTTAAACACATTAACTCTGAATTGATTTGGCATTGATTGCATTAATTAGGGAGGTTACACTCCTTAATGGGCTGTTGGGAGGCTTCCTAAGTGCCTATAAAAGGCCAAGCTTATTCATTTGTTGAGACACATCAAAAAACAGGATTATATTCTTGTTGTGCTATTTGTTGTTTACTTGCTTTCTCTTTGAAATCTCTTGCAAACTTTTCAGAGAGTGTTTTCACAAATCAAACTCAAAAGTTCTTTCTTGACTTCTTTGTAGATCAACAAATAAGTTGCTCCTCCATTGTATCTCATTAGTTATTTCGTGGTAACCGGTGATCCTAGAGGGCGAAATTTAAACTAAAAGGAAAGCTATTCTCCGGTGCCTTGGATGATTATCCGTTACTACCCTCTTATTCTAACAATTGTTCTTATGAGCACTCATCACATAATGACCTCAATCTTAATCACTAAGTCAGACTTTATCGATATAACTAATTTCTCATTACTCTGTACAACGAGTAACATACATAAAGTTACAAACACACTATCTACAAAGTTTTACTCTCAATTGAAAGCTACGAAGTTATTCTATTTAGGTAAAAAAGAAAAGTTGAAAATTTATGTTAATTCAAATAAAATCTTATAATCATAGCAGCTTCAATCATAAATTAAAAAGTGATGCATCTTAACTGTATAATTCCACGCATGTATACAAAATTCATGTGTACTTGTGTAATCTAATAGTCATCCATTTTTGTATATTCTTGAGAATGTATGATATAGTGATTTAAAATGGTGATAGAAAATTCTATCAACAAATAGATAATACCAAGTTATTGTTGACAATTGGTCAGTGAATGATTATAGCCAATCCCATGTGTGTTGATGATCAACTTTAGTTAAAGATAAAGAGCAGCTCAATAGCTATATATTAACATGACTTACAATCAATAATACGAAGTGATGGTTGAGACCCAGGATATCTCTATTATATAACAAGGGGGGCAGATGGTGTCCCCCCTAGGAAATGTCTTTTTTGCCCTTTAATAAATGTAAATTGACTTATTTAAAAACTCTCTTAATTAATACTTTCTACTTTAAAATTTCAAATAAGGAAGTTTTAAATTTACCAAATAAAATACTACTATAAAAGTTAAGCATTCATGGTAAAAAAATAAATAAATTATGATGAAAATGACATAAATTTAAAAAAGTTACAATTCAGAGAGCGTCAAATTCAATATAGATAACAATTTTTCCCCTAGTTTAACTTTTAAGCAGCAGCGTGCACTTAAATACTAGTAATATACTCTAACACTCTCCCTCACATGAAGGACTTTGGGCTTGAAATGTGGACGCAGCAACAAGCCCACTATCACCAT
>SNQN01000013.1:43139-54112 GCA_008642245.1 Bassia scoparia | reverse complement strand
TGTTTGAGACCCAGGAATATCTCTATTATATAAGCCAAGGGGGAGCATGGTGTCACCCCTAGGAAATGTCTTTTTTGCCCTTTAATAAATGTAAATTGACTTATTTAAAAACTTCTTATTAATTTACTTTCTACTTTAAAATTTCAATAAAGGATGTTTTAAATTTACCAAATAAAAATACTACTACTTAAAAGTTAAGCATTCATGGTAAAAAAATAAATAAATTATGATGAAAAAATGAAATATTTAAAAAAGTACAATTCAAGAGCGTCAAATTCAAATATAGATTAACAATTTTTCCCCTTAGTTTAACTTTTAAGCACGCATAGCGGCACTTAAATACTAGTAATATATACTCTAACACTTCTCCTCACATGAAGGACTTTGGGCTTGAAATGTGGCCGGCACAAGCCCACCCATACCTGGCGCGAATTAATTCCACTTAGAAAGGAGAGGAGGGTGAATCGACCGTGACCTATGTGTCACGCTGATCTTGATACCATGTTAATATTACTCTAACACGAAGTAATAATGATGCATGAAGGATTAGTACCATGATACAATACAACAAACTGGTGATGAGGTGTAAGATCAATCATCCAAAACGTGTTTAGGCGTCCAATATATATACAGTATATTAGGTAAAATTAACTTACTCATCACTATTGTTTTCGGAGCAGATATGCGTTTAGTATTGGTTTGGTTTTCTCAACCATCACTTCGTATTATTGATTGTAGTCATGTTAATATATAGCTAATTGAGCTGCTTCTTTATCTTTAAACTAAAGTTGCATCATCAACACACATGGGATTGGCTATAATCATTCATCACTGACCAATTGTCAACAATAACTTGGTATTATCTATTTGTTGATAGAATTTTCTATCACATTTTTTAAATCACTATATCATACAATTCTCAAGATATACAAAAATGGATGACTATTAGATTACTRCAGTACACATGAATTTTGTAGATACATGCGTGGAATTATACAAGTTAAGATGCATCACTTTTAAATTTATGATTGAAAGCTGCTATGAATTATAAGATTTTATTTGAATTAACATAAATTTTCAACTTTTTCTTTTTTACTTAAATAGAATACTTCGTAGCTATTTCAATTGAGAGTAAAACTTTGTAGATAGTGTGTTTGTAACTTTATATATGTATGTTACTCGTTGTACAGAGTAATGAGAAATTAATTATACTGATAAAGTCTTGACTTAGTGGTTAAGATTGAGAGTCTGTTTGTATGAGTGCTCATAGGAACCAATCCCCTCATCCCTCAATTGTAAGGTGTATCGACTTCCTAGTTCATTTGCACCCAAAAACAATAAGGAATTGGTTATGACATTTATGGATTGCAAAGTATGAATACAGGTAGCGCCTGTTTACATTAGCTTATTTTCAGTTCAGTTCAGTTCAGCTTCATTCAGTTTAGTTCAGCCCTTAACCCAATTTATCTCTCTCATAAAATATTCAATTCAATTCAACTCCATTCAGTTCAATTCAGTTGATTTCAGTTAATGTAAACAAGCCCGTAATTGTTCTAAAAATTGGGAAGTAGTGGTTTGATAGATGAAACTTAGAGCGAGCAATTTACCTACCAATTAGCACTATCATTTCCATGGAAAATGACATAAATCACATGACTTTAATTAGATTTTAATTTTCGTAGTTTTCATTGACTATGAAAGGGTACAATAGTCCTTTCAAGTGGTTGTTGGCATCACCTAATATGTAAAATTGTTAACCATAGTATTAAAGGTTTTGTTAGCCTTTTTTTTTATGTAAGAAGCAAGTCTTGACACTTTAATGTAATTAAATTATATGACCACACTACTAACAACATATGTTATGAGCTACATCATAATTCAATTAAAAGATAATACAAGTAACATAAACCATTAACTAACAAAGAATATGAAATCAATCATGTATACCAAAAATCCAAAAGACATTCACATAATTTTACAGAAATGTGAAGTATGGGATTGGAGTAAAACACATGTATCCCATGATCCTATAATGCGCAACTAATTGCCATTTGCCAACACTGATCAATTGCCGTCATTCATTCACATTTTACATCATTCCTTAGCTAGCTTCGCAAATCAACAAACTAGCATGACATAGAGAAAGATGTTGTGTATTAGCAGGAGCAAGAGGACAACTTCTTCATCTCACTAATCTCGAGATCGGACCCCGATATGACATCGATTTTCGAGCCCTCGAACGACACCGAACCGTGACCATTCAATTTGTTTCCTGTAGGAGAATCACAATCCAAGGTCTTCTTAGAAGTCACATTGGCATAGATTTCTTCAAGCACCCTAAAGAATGCACTCTCAACATTGTCACCACTCAATGCTGATGCCTCCGAAAAGAATAGTCCTTGATCTTGTGCAAACTCCACCGCATCTTCGGTGGGGACCGCCCTCCGATCTGCYAGGTCCGCCTTGTTCCCGATCAGCATGATTACGATCGAGCTATCGGCGTGGGCCCGGAGCTCATCCACCCATCTCACCACATGATCAAATGTCTGCCTCTTTGTAATGTCGTACACTACCACTGCCCCTAGGGCTCCTCTGTAATATGCACTTGTTACCGCTCTGTACCTTCATGTTTATTTTGGATTTCACACCCCCCAATAAGTGAACAAAAAATCAGCTTCTAATATTAAAATGGCACTATAAAACTTTCTTTACGGCTAATAATTACGTGCTGAAACACGATCAATCATATTATGTACGTCTCTAAACACTGCACGGTAATAAAATCATTCGGAGAAATACTATAATTTGGACGACAATAATAGCCCATGTGTTGAATAAGATAGGTAGATAAGAGAGACAGGATCTTTCAAAGTTATGAGATGGTCCCGAATTGAACTACGCATATAACTCCCTATGCTAATTTTGTGCTTGAAACATCCTTCTCAACACCCACATTTCACGAATATGATCTTGTGTAAATGTTAGAGGTCCACTTATATATGCTGTAATTCATAAATGATGTTGGATATTTAAGTGTAAACAACCATCAATTCACAAAGTAACCCGTCAAAGAAGGCATTGTATGAGGAAAATTGACATTATGCCAGTTTTCTGCCAGTGTGAAATTAATCATAGAACATACAGTTAAAAAAAATCATGTTCTTATATTATTTATACTTGAATTAATTATTATAATGAAATCGATATAATCTTCAACATTTTCAGCTATAATATATAAGACAACCCTTACTTCATCACGTTCTTTTCTGACGTGACATAGGATGCTCCTTAAAACAAATCAAAGAGACAAATTTCACAAGCCTAAATATCATAAATATGTAAAAGTTTCTAAGAAAGTGCTTCACTTCCTTCCAATTCCCCCCAAAAGTTGGATATACTTTGCATGCCAAATTGCCAATTCAACCATCAAAGATCGTGTAGGATTCTAGACATACATATCATAATATTCGCTCGACTATGCACAACTTTAACCATTAATATTCGGCTTCATAATAATAATAATAATAATAATAAAAGTAACGCATACATGACATAATTAAGAGTGTTTTTGTCAATCAATCAAGCAGACAAGTTTATAGAAAGGAGGAGAGAGAGAGAGAGAGAGAGAAAGAAGAAAAGTAAGAAGCTACCTTTCTTGGCCAGCAGTATCCCAGATCTGAGCCTTGATGAGTTTGGATTTAATGGTGAGAGTGCGAGTCTGAAACTCAACGCCAATGGTAGACTTGGAATCAAAGGAGAATTCATTCTTAGCGAATCTTGCCAGCAACTGTGACTTTCCTACTGCAGAGTCTCCAATCACTACCACTTTGTACACATAATCTATTCTCATCTCCTTTGCTCCCTCTGATTCTTCCCCCCCATTCATCTCCTTATTCATCTACTTTAATCAATTAATTTCTTAGCTTGCCTATTATATATGTATGCAACTATATAATATATATATATAGTTATATAATATACTTATGAAGATGATGATATTAATTAATTGGGTGCTGTTATTTGGGACATGTAATTAGCAAAATTTAGTTTAGTTTAGTTTAGTGGGAGCAAGTGAATATAAAGCAAGAAGAGAATTGAAGAGAAGAGGGGATGATTGTATAAAAAGAAGGGGAAAGCAAGGTGTTGAGTCATGTCCCACTATTATATACTAGAGGACCAATTATGCTACTAATAAATGTTGCCAACAAAAATATATATACTTCCTTCGTTTTTTTTATGTCCCATTGTTAAAAATTCGGAAATCGAGATAAAATTTGGTGAATTGATGAGGTGTATTGATGAGTATATTAATAATGTAAGTGGGTCCAAAAAAGAGATGAAAGAGATTAAAGTAAGTGTATTGATGAATATTTTAATAAAGTACGTGGGAAAAAATATGTGATCCCCACAAAAAAAAAGTGATTGAAGAGGAATTAATGAATAATTTAAGTGTGGTCCTCAATCCAAAAGAGGAAAAAAAAAGAATGGTGCATTTTTTGGAAAATTTCCCTAAATAAACAATGGAGCAACTAAAAAAACGGAGGAAGTATAAAAAAAATGATGGTATTGAATGTTTTGAACAATAATAGTGAAGTAAATGGTTGGAGTAGTAGTAGTGTTTGGTTTGTCAACTGTCAGGAAGCTTATAAGATGCTATTATTGATGTTGCTTTGGGATTAAAGTTGTGATTATGTATGTGGTCAATTAATTTAATTAGTGGGATTAGTATTCCCGGCATTATTGGGTCCACTTCCTACACCTAATAACGTCTTGTGGCTTGATATATGCCTATTTTTCTGGAGGATTTAAGCATGGCAACACCTTTTTTACTTTCGTTTTCACTTTTGAGGGAAGATTATGAGTGATTTTATTATGCATACTAGAAAGTAGAAATGCACATATATAATAAGCTCTTACTACTTGTAAAGTTGTGAGTTAAAATATGGACTACTTCTTCTGTTTGGAAAATATATTTGATAATTGTTATCGCACACATAATAACAATATAATAATATTAGGTCTCATTTTTTTGGCTGAATTAAATTGAAATGGGCTGAAATTAATTTAATTGAAATAGAATTGAGTTGAAGACTTGAAGTAGGCTGAAATGGATTGAAGTTTGTTGAAATCGGTTGAACTGAAATGAAATACCATAAAATTAAACCCAAAAGATCAAGACCTTAAACGTCTTGTTTGTTCATCTATTTTTAATTATTTTCAGAAAAATAAGTTCAGATAATAAAAATAAGGTTTTTTCTATCTCAAAACGGGCAAGGCATGTACATTTGGTCTAATTGTTAAGGTTTATAATTGCCAAATCTCTATATCAATAGTCAGTCATAAACTTCTTAATCAAACTAACCCTATTAATTTAAGGATAGTTTGAGGATAAAGATTTCCCTCCTCCAAAGTAGTCTTGCCTCAAAATTAGGTAGAATTGACTCAGATACTGTTGTAGTTAGTTTGATGTCTCACAAAAATAGTTGTAATAAGCAAAGTAGCCGAGTAGCACCGCGATAATCAAGGGTTTGTTTTGTGCACTCTATCAGACCTAATATAAATCGAGAATAAACCGTGAAATGTTAGTTATGTGACCTAAAAAACTCGATTACTAAACATCGTCCCGAATTACTTACTTTCGTCCCAATTTCGTGGTTGATTTTCCCATTTTATCCTTTCGTCCTTTCAAACCCTTATTGCTCATTCTCCTCTCGTCTTTTAGCTTAACACCACCACGTAATCGCCGGAATATTGAGAAGCATGTCGAAAACGGACCCCGAACCATCGTCGTCGCCGCYTGACACTACTGGAGAGGTATTTATTTTTTTGGATATGCGTCTGAAGTTTACGTACGTCCCATGGGACGTGCGTCTGATTGCTAGACGTGGGAATTTCGAGCCTTCGTCCAAGATCCAGACGTGGAAATTATACATTAATTGAAAAAAAAAAATATCGAGCCTTCGTCCAAGATCCAGACAAAAGTCCCATGGGACTCACATCTGAACCAGACGAAGGGTCTATCAAATTCAAAAAAAAAAAAAAGAAATCCCCACATCTAGGTCGCGTTGTTCATGCTGCTGCGGCTAGGTCGCGATTTCTCTCGACGACCACCGCCTCCACAGCCTCTCGAGTCTTCAATCGAATAGCAAGTCATTTTGGGGTGTTGGCTGATCAACCATCACTTGGTGGTTGTTACTTGTTAGGGTGGTGGCTATGGATYGGATTTTTGTGTAGAGAGAGAAAGTGTTTGGGTTGTAAGGAGTGGATGTGGAGTGATTTGAGTAAGAGTTTTTTTGGAACTTTGTCAAAATCTTTGGGGCGATTTTAAGTAAATCGGGACGAGGATTAACAATTCCTTTTAAAAAAACACTTGGCCGTAGCATATTAAATATTTGAGACATTCTGGTACTCTCATGTTGAGGCATTAACTAAATTTCATGGCTAGTTTAATTCGTCGTGTAAAGAATAATTATTAAGATGGGTGCCTGAATCAATGAAATTGCAGGCTTATATTTATTGGAGCTAATAACTAACTCACTTCTCTCTTTACTTCAAATTTAATTTTCCGAGCTAAATTACTRATAATGTTATTCTGTTGTCAATGTACATTTGTAGATCTGTTTGTTAGCTACTGTATAATTTACTACTCACTCTTCAACATAATTTCCACATTAATTTAATTTATCTACTCTTTTTGTATTTTTATATATAATAATCTGTTTTTCTCGTAATAAACTTTATTGCATAAAATGTGTTTATCTATTCATTACATTATAAAGATCTTTTATGTGTAGGGTTTATAATCAATTGGATAATTTACTTGCTATAAATAAGAAATAATTAACAAATGTYTAATTTTAATTAGTAGGTTAATTTTATCCGGTAATAAATTGCTTTTCTTTTGTTTTTGGCGTGCAGAGCAGAAATAACAAATAAAGAATTGAAGRCGAKTCAAATTTGTTACTTATTKGATGATTCTGAAGTTAAAAATTGTCAAGTGAATATTAGCTATTGATTTTTCTAGGTAAGTTAAGTTGAATTATCCAGATACATAGTCATCTCTTGTGAGTTATACAATCTTTAAGTATTTATTTTTCTTTCTCGTAATCAGTCTAATACGTACTATATATATGAACATCATCAATTACATTATGRAAGTTTTTCTTTATTTTATTTCGTGGAATTATCGATGAGAACATTTATCTTAACTCTTAAGAACAACACAAAGTTAGATCTTTTATTTGCAACCAAAAGGTGATGAGATCTGATAAACCAAAAGCGCAGGGCATTTTCGTCATTTTTTGAGTACTGTTCATCAGTAAAAAAAAAATTTCATTCAATCCTAACATTGTCTGGAAATATATTAACATTGTTTTGCGAGTTTGTAACATTGTCCAACTATATACCAAACATTGTCTCAACGTAACTTAACATTGTCCGACAATTTAAGTTGTGTTGACCAACTTTGACCCGCACTATACTCGTAGCTACTATGACTTACTCCTTCCTCAAAAGGTGATATATGTGAGACATAGTTGAAGCAATTATTGATAGTTTTAACATCTACAATAAACTTTCATTCATGGAATATATGGAAGACATGTCATTTCCTTACTTCCGAAGTTAACTTTCAATGTGAAGTGGGAAGACTTTATTTCCATTATGCACGCATGTATTTAATTGCATCCGTTGAAGTGGCTATTTCTATTTCATACGGAAAAAAATAAGACAAGTACAATTGTAATTGAATTTTTGTGTGTTGTTAACCTCTTTATTAAAGGCTTTTATCTTTTGTAATGAATGGTCCTCAAATCTCTATTATATAAGCCAAGGGGGGAGCAATGGTGTCCCCCCTATTAAAAGACGTAAATACCCTTAATGATGTAAAAGACTTAATTGCCCTTAATTAAAAAATATAATTTCTCTTTATTTTTTTGTACTTTTGTACTAAATAAAAAAGAAAATTTAATTAATTGATGTAAATATATTCAAATAAAAATACATTAATTACATTGACTAATTTATTCCATTGAATCACTTAAACATTGCAAATTATTTTGAAAAAAGTTCAATTAATTAGTAATTCAAATTTAAATATATTAATTTATTATGTATTTCAATAATACTATTTGTATGTCAATGTAATTAATCATTTAATCTCTTTGTCGGAAGATTCAATTGAAAGGAAAAAAATTGCATCGAAAATTTGAAAATCATAATAACTCACAGCCATTGTTAATTTGAAACTATACCCAATTACATGATTTTTTCTCTAATTACATATTTGCTTAATTTTAATTTTAAAACTGACCACACGCATCGCGTGCTTATAGTAGTTTACAACTAACCTATGATATATAAACATGATTTCCCCCATAACGTAAAAACTTTTTTAAAAAATAATGCAAGCACGCATCGCGTGCATCAAATACTAGTACTTAATTAAACAATGCTTTACCTCGTGATTCTTGCTTAAGGTGAATAAAAAGCATGTGAGGAATATACGAGATTACGAGAACACTTTTGCTACAAAGAAGAAATCACAACACTCATCTCATCTTTATCATCGTCCATTGAAGCCGTCAATTTTGGCACACAAAAGTAACACTTCTTCTCATCACCGACATGTTTTCGACTCAATCATCTTGGTAGTCATTTCACCGTTTTTGACAACACTATTAGGGATCGATCAGGTCTTAATTTAGTAGTTAAAATTGAGAACATACGTACAATAGGCTGAAGTTAGAACCCCACATTCTCATTTACAATTGTATTATTGCTCATTGGCCGCAACCCCAAAAAAGGACATTAAGATATTACGGGTTTGTTATGTTCACTTTATTTTTACTAAATTGAAAAGGAAAATAAGTTACTACTTCCGTTTTTTTAGATGTCCCACTTGTACTCTTTATGTGAAAGTTTTTTGGTACAAGTGGGACATTTAAAAAAACGGATGTAGTAATTAAAACGAATTTTAAGGTCTTGTTCTCGTCAACTAAATTTTGGTGAATTATTTTTACTAAACTGGATTTATTTTTACTGAAACCTTAACAAATTTCTTTAAAATTGAATTTATTTTTACTGATTAGAACTTACTACTACTGAACTGAACCTATTTTTACTGAATTTATTTAAAATAAGCTGAYGAGAACAAGGCCTAAGTGATGAGCGGTAAGCTAATAAAACTAGTATAACAGTAAATTTCTGCGTAAAAAGAATGCATGGARTATGCACGTTATATTTAAACGTGGCTGGTCATGTTTATGTTTCGGCCCATCAAATGGACTTGATGTGAATAGGCCCAAGAAGTGGTTTGCTTGGTTTGACTCGTTTGAGTTTCATGAGAGCCCAATTTCATACTACGTATTAGCTATTATTGTTGGGCTTTTTTAAAAAAAAAAATGGAAATGCAAAAAACCACTGTTAAGGTCCAATGACACTTTCCAATCAAATCGATAAATTTAGTTAATTAGATACTTCCGCTTAAGAGCATGTACAATGGTGAGGTGTCCCAAATCATCTCTCTCCTATTTACATCATAAACCACCAATATTTTAATCTATCCTACCCAATTTTAAGTAACTATCCTACAATGGTTAACTTACTTTAAAAAGTTATATTCTAAAATTGAGGGAAAATGAGTTAATTTTATTTTGAAAAAAGTATAGTAATATGGTACTCAAATTGTAGAGGATTAAAAAATAGAATTATTGGTGCAATTATTTAAATTTTTTTAGAGTTTCAAATATTGCACAAATTTAATTAGTAAATTCTAAAACTAAAAGATTTTAAAAAAGTGACAAATGTTGTTTTGTCATAGGTGCAAGGAATTTGGGGACCTCCTCATTTAACTTACTTCCCCTAAACATAAGTAACCTCCTACAATGATTGAGTAAGTAAATTGGTGCCCCAACTCTATTTGGGAACCCCATTGCACATGCTATAAGTACACAATAGAGCGAGCTTGATTCAATACTTTCAAAGAATCCAACATACAGGAGTACGAATTAATTAGATGTAGTATACGAGATTCGAATAAAGGGTGTGTGCATTGTACCACCAGTTGTTTACCATTTTTTTTCCTCTTTATTGTTATTACAATTGAAATAATTATCGCAAATAAACAAATTATTTTGTTAATGAAAAATGAGCATGGTTAATTTTCCCAATCTTAAACAAGATAAGAGTTTGATTATTAAAATTGCAAACAAGATAAGAGTTAATTATTAGTGAATCAAACTTCACTCAATGTATTTGTGCTCACAAATTAAGGAACATTAGGGTATTGTCTACATCGTGCTTAGAGATGGTTATGAGTCCAGGACTCGCACCAGATTCAAAGATTCAGATTCATTTTTAAGGGTCTGAATTTTTTAGACCCATTGGTTCTGGGTCGGATCTGGATCTACGCTAYAAAAAAWGGATCTGGGTTCGGGTCCAATGGGTCGAGACCCAAATCCAACCCAAGGACCCATATATTTAAAATTATATAATATTTCTTTCATACCTTATATTATTTTTAGGGCTTTCTCAAAATAAGGTTAATAAGCTAGTCACTTTTTCTAGTTTCTATATATCACTACTTTGTATAATGTTAACACATAATATATTACTAATTTGTATGTTTAATTTTTTCTTTAAAGAATTATATAATGGAAGACCCATTAGATCCATTTTAAGACATGATCAGCTAGATCCAACGGATCTGGATATGGATCTTAAATTTCTAGACCCAATGRATCTGGGSCGRATATGAATCCATTCAAAAAAATATGAGTCGGATTTGGATCCAYCTAGACTCTGCCCAGATYYGACTCATGACCATCTCTAATCGTGYCTARAAAAGGGAAATATTCATACAAACTATGTTGGAATTTTCTTTTCAATGTTTATGTCATTAATGAGACAATCTTAAGAGAAGTTTCAAAATTAGATTTGAAATAACCCGATTATTTGATTGTTTGATGAATGTA
>SNQN01000013.1:4395-14741 GCA_008642245.1 Bassia scoparia | reverse complement strand
CACTATTTGTTGTGTTCCTGTCACTTCATAGTGTGAATGTGTGATGACAATGCTTTCACAACAGGATAATTAGCCACTTAATAAAAATTAGAATTATATGTGTATAAGAGACAGGTGTGAATGTGTGATGACAATGCTTTCACAACAGGATAATTAGCCACTTAATAAAAATTAGAATTATGGAAAGCATATCCTTGATCTAGTATAATTATAGCCAAGCGAATAGCCGAAAAGCATCTCTTAATGTTTTGTGCCAAATCTGAAAAGTCCCTCCAAACATAGGCAGTTGACAGCCATAAGTTCAATTATTGCATGATCAAAAAACATAATTGTGTCTATCTGAAAAATAAATGGAAAACACAAATTGTGTCTAATTGAAAAAAAGGAAAAGAAAAGGAAAAACATATTTGCAAAGAAAAGAAGTTTGTACGAGAATGATGTGACATACGAACAAACTCTTAAGGAGTTTGAATTTAGAGTCGTTAAAGCTGATTTCAATCTAAAATATTCGATCTATGATTCGATTTTAGACCACTTGCGATCCAATTTTAATTTGGACCAAATCAGGTGGTCCAAAATTTGATATATTGAACTATATATTGTGGATGCTCTAAAACTGATGTATTGATCATATGAGCTTTTCTGATTAACCATAACATACCATCTCTATATCGATTGATTTGCAACAATAAATATTATATTTCTCACATATTTTCAATTRTTACAGATAAACTGATACGGAGGRAGTACTTCATAAGAAATATAAATTAGGTTTCTAGRAATTTCTARTTCCTACAAAATGKGGAAGYAATTCACCYATTCTCYGACAAATTAATGAGAATACCCATGAAAATTTGGGATTCCTACATCCAAATAGATCAAACATTTCCTAGGACATAAGTATATGATACTTGTATCTTAAATATAAGCTTAGTATGTAGTTCTTCCTTAAAATACACAATAATTGGTAGTTAATTAATCGTTAATATGCAAATCACATAAGACAAGAACAATGATTAGACATGCAAGTAAAGCCAAGAAGTTTGTTCATGTGGAATATCCGCTGTTCCAAGTTGGCTAACGTATGCCAAGTCGTCAAGTTGGGCCGACAAATGATAGTGATTAGTGAGGTTAACATCTCTAACTTTTAACCATTCAAGATTTCAAGTGTTAGTTAGTATGTATCATAAGTTATGTTGTGTGGCTTATTATGCGCCTAATTACTCCTTTGGATAACATAACATAACATCAGTTGCTATTCCTGATATAATTACACATTTTTTTATCCAATGAATTTGTTGAATTGGTATTTGGGAGTTGGGACAATCAAGTAGGCAACTACATGACCGCGAGAGATTAAGATTCGAGGATATAACGTATCTTGACGGCTCTTGTATGTAGACTTGTAGTACGTAGTCAGCTAGCCATAATGAACATAATGAGCTAGCTACATGGACACGTGGTCAATGAGTGAAACCTTCACGAGATGTTGATCGAGACAATATTATCTTATTCTTGTTCCACAAAATTAAACTGATCCACTTATAAATACAAGAATTTAGAGATGAGTAAAAGAGAAATCTCTATCACTTGCTCTTACACACGAAAACAATCATATCAAGTTGATAGTAACAACAATTAAAGCCCCTAGAATGAGAATCATAGGGAAAACACTATATATAAGTGATTTCGAAACGTATTATTTACCACATTAACGATTATAGGGATGTTTAGTGGACAACGTGAATATAGTACGAAGTATATAGTTTAATAAAGCGCTAAGCACTAATGCAATATACCATAATCAGTTGAATAATTGACACTGAGCAAAAAAAAAAAAAAAAAAAAAAAAATCCTCACTCCATTAGTTAATTGATTACCCATTTCCATTCCAAGATATCATTGTGCTGCAAAGATTAGTGAAATCAACCTACTAACATATCCTTAAAAAAGAAAACCACTAACATATAGTAGCACGAAGGGTACTATTGGGCTGTGGGAAAGCCATTTTTTAATTGACTTCAACAGTGGGCCATTTATGTAATAGTATGAAATAATTCGATTTAAGGCCCAAATTCAGCTATTGATTTTCCTAGTGGCAACAACTCCGCCTTTTTACAATAGGTCTATTATGGTTCCGGGATCATGTGATCCCAAACAAATGTTCATTTCCGAAACTACAAATGTTCATTTTCAGATATGAACATTTACACTTGAAAATGAACATTTTACATGTTGAGATGAACATTTCTAGTTTCGAAAATGAACATTTGCTCGGGACCATGATAAGGACTATGATCCCGGGATCATAATAGAATTTGCGGCCTTTTTACACCTGTTGTTAGGGTTTTAAAATTAGCACATAAGGCCTACTTATCCGCTTTCGATAATATCCAACAAATAGCTGTTTTGCACAAATTATTAGGTACAATCCCCCTACCTAGCAAAATACAACCCCCTCCCCCTAGTTTATGTGACACATGATTTATTCCCCTCCCCTATTATCTCTCACGCATGATTTTTTTAAAAGATAAAAAATAAAAAATCATTAATTAAATAAAATTAGATAGATATAAATATTTGACAATTAATAAAAACAATGGAAAAAAAAGCACGTATATACTAGGGGGTTGTATCTTGCAATGTAGGGGGTTTGTATAATATAGGCTTTGGCTATTTTATGTGAGATATAAAGACATCCGCAATAGTTCAAACCTTTTGGTGGTTTGTAGGCGGGACTCATCATCTTCTTACAAATCCCTCCCAATAGTTCAAATTTTTTAGGGGTTCGTAGGTGGGACTCAAGGTCACGTTACTTGAGCTTATTTTCAGTTCAGTTCACTTCTAGTTTAACTTAATTATTTTGTTAACTAATTTGTTATTAACGATAACGATGATGACGATATTGACGACAATGATGATATTAACGATAATCACGATGATATTAATAATAATAGTACTTCCTCAGTATCAAATTAAACGCAACAAACAAATTTTCATGCATTTCGAGGTTCAGATTTAACAATGTAAACAAACAAATTATTCAAAATAATTTTAACACAACGAAGAATGAAATTATAATTTAATTGTGTTAAAATTATTTTGATTAATTCCTTCATTTACATTGTGAAATCTCAACCTCAAAATGTGTGAAATTTTGTTTGTTGTTTAATTTGATACGGAGAAAGTATTATTATTAATAACAATACAAATAATAATAATAAAATATAATAATAATATAATAATAATAAAATAATTCTAAGTTTTTTTTGACAGGATAATAATTCCCTAAGTTAAACGTTTCATTAATAATCATTAATAATAAGTGAAATATTAATCCAAGATTATATTACTAAAGTTAAATATTAATCTGAAGACTAAATAGTTAAATATCAATCCAAAGTATACTCCGTATTATTCAATAATATTGAAATATTAATCCAAGTTAAATAAAATCCAAATATAATTAATAATAGTTAAATATTAATCCATGATTTGATCCAAAATATTAATCCATAATACAAGTAATAGTTAAACTTAATCCAATAATAATAGTTAAATAATATAATCAAGTTGAACGCAATAACAACATTCAATTTAACATACACAAGCGCAATAAGAAACGCGATGTCAATGAATCGATTCTCACACTTCCCGAATTACCATATAATGTAACACAAATCTATATATACTATTACTAAACCAATCCCCCCTCCCAAATTTTCTCCCTCCTACAATTTCCTCCCCAAAACACACATTAATTTCGCATAAAAAAAATGGTAAAAAGACATTTAATGAAGGTTAATAAATGTGTTTTTGAGTAAAACTTTAATATTTATTAATTCATTTATTCTAAAAATATTTTTTTATCAAAATAAAAAACCTTAATTTAATAATGACAATTTTTAAAAATACAATATGTTCGTCATTGATTTTGTTTAGAGAATTTTTTATTTTATTTGAAAACGAGCATAAAATGCTCAGGAATTTAGAATAATGTACCCTCAGAGGCTCAGATGATGTGAGAAAAAAAAAATATTCTTCGTAGTTCAATGTCCCTAATAAACATAATGAAAATAACAAGAAGCAAAACAACCTAGAGGCACACAAATTATTATTTATTATTATATTATATTTTTTTTTTTGACAAGACAAATTAATTTAAATGCAAAACACTCAAAGAAATCATGTTTCTTAAACTTTCGAGTAAATTCCCAGAGCACTAATGGCTGCCATGGCCCGGGAAAATTGGACAAATGTCACAAAGGCGACATGATAACATGATCCACGTTTCAAATTTCCACCCTCTCAAATTCCTTATCTCATTGTCTGAGTCCCACTCTCTCCTCTGCTTGCCAAGTGCTGTGCTTCCGCGCGATTCACCCAACTACCCAACTRCACTTCCCAACTGACTTTGAATCAGAAGTCGCGAAATAGTGAGAGACGAACAGAAAAGCATGGCTGCCACACTCTCTGCTCTCAAACTCAAACTCCCCCATTTACCACTTCGCGCTCAATCTAAGCTTCTTCCTACTCCATCTCTAATTACTCCCCCCAAAAAATTACTCAATTCCATCCAAAACACCCCACAAAAGTTAACGCTAACTCAAGATGATATCTTTCATTCTCTGAAATCATGTTCTCTCCCTCTTTCCACCCTCGCATTGCCCTTCTTGTTAGATGCTCAGGTGAATTTTCAGTTCCTTTTGTTATTATTTAATTATTTATCGTTTATTGGGTGAAAGATTCAATCTTGCTCAAGAAAGTTTGATTCTTTAGTACATTTCCTGATTAAAGATTCTATCTTGCTGAAGAAAGTTTGAGTCTTTATCCATTTGCTAAGCAATCTTCCAATCCTTCAATTTTATAATACTGGAAGTTTGAGTATTTGCAATTTGTTGATCAAAGATTGAGTGTTTATTGAATTGTTAAGAAACTTTGTTGATTGACAGGATGCATTGGCAGTTGAGGGTCAATTTGGGTTGTTGGAAGGAAGAACAGTGGCATTGATACACCCAGCAGCGATGGGAGGGTTATTCTTGTTCACATTATGGACTGGTTATCTTGGATGGCAATGGCGCAGAATTAGGACTATTCAAAATGAGGTTAATGAGCTTAAAAAGCAGGTTAAGCCTGTTGCTGTTACCCCTGATGGCGGTTCTGCTGATGATGTTRCTGCCCCTCCTTCTCCTGTCCAGACCAAAATTCAGCAGCTCACTGAGGTCATTTTCTGATCAAACTCACTTTCTATGTCTCATATTTTGATGAGTTGTCATGTTTTTCTGAAGTATTACAGTAGTAGATGAGTGGAATTGCAATTATGAATTTAAGAATTTAGGTACTAAGTGATGAAGAGAGGATGGAAATTACACACCCTTTTGAATTTCTAATCTTGTGGGATACTGGGATTACAGATATCTAGTCTTACTTAKTAGGATGGAGGAACTGTGCTTTGGATCATACTAGGGCGGCCTTTGTGGCTATTCTAATCTGATTAATCTTTGAATTGTTAAGTTATGGTTCTGGTGGATGAAGTGTTTGTAGGACTCTATGTTGGATWTCAATGGTAAAACCCTTGGGACCCTTTGATACAGTCTTTAGCTGTGATCGTCTTAGGACTTGGGGTATTCAATGTGGCTAAAAGGTGTTAYTGATATCATGCTCARATGAATGTCTATGTCTTGSTATTCTTATTCGTTYTRGKTCTAATCTTTTGTTGGATTGCTTTGCGTCAACATATCCTCAACCTCGGTTTCATTGGTCATGTCAAGAAATTGTTTGTTAATGACTTGTTCACTTAATCACTTTAACTTTACTACAATGTTTTGCCTTTATAAGGTAGGAAGAAAAACCCGGTTGGTTCCATCTCTCCACTTACTTCACCTACAAATATCAAGTCTTCTCTAGCATATAAAACAACAAATTACCTTGTTACCCAACAAATTTTCAATGGTCGAGATGTTGTTTTCAGTAAAATCAGTTCACTGGAGTAGTAGTTTACTAGTTTATGTAAATTGAAGAACTTGATATCTATTTACAATGCTCTCTTTGGTATATGTAGGGCATTGTTTGGTTGACAAAATAAAATAAAAGAAGTGAAAAATCATCGGAAATGATAATATGTATAGTTGTTTGGTTAGCAAATAAAATTCTTGCCACAAAACATGGGAAGTAAAATACCATTTTCCCCTTGGTCAATCAAAATTCATTAGAATTTCAACTTCCCATTGTTAAACCAAACARCTTTTGGAAATTCATAGGAATTTATCAAGAAAATAACTSCCCCCCATGAATTACAAATTCCTACTGGAATTTCATTCCCATGTCAACCAAAYGATGTAGATTATCAGCTGATCTAGTCTATTTCCACCCCAATTGCATCTCATTGCTCCACTAGGGACCAATACCTATATTCCTTGTAGAACTAGATGACCATACATTCACATGATCCTAGAATGATATTGTGACAAGTGACAACTCATACATGAATATAAATAAACAGCCTAATTCTATGCTACCGCTTATGCTTTCCCACTTTCCCAGTAGGCTGCTCTATTTTTYCTTTCTGAGCTCACCTGCATTCTTAATTTTATCACGCTTTATATATCATACGATCTATGATCCATTCATCAACTGGACGAGATGCACGATAGTAAGAATTATACCCGCAAAAACTCATTTCAATTTTGTTCAATATCTTGTCTTGACTTGGTTATCTTTGAACTTGCTAGAATCAACATGAAGATTTTTTCTATCTGCTTTAGAGTTAGGGTCACATACTCACATTCTTATCTTGAGCTTTGCATTAGCAGCAAATGTTTTCCCCTGTTCATTTTTTCTTCCTTTTGCCTTTTGTTGCTTCGAATACTTTGCATGCCATTTTGATAGCCAACCACCTTTCATCATCTATCATATGTTGCCTGTTATTCCACACACACAACACGTCAGATAATCTTGATTTTGCCCTTGCTATTATGAGCAACTGTCTCCTTTTCAAACTTATCTCCACCTAAGATTTCCTACGAGTCTCTTCTGTTGCAACATTCCTAGCTAATTTAACACTTAGAAGAGGAGAGTACAGGAGAATCTTAGTTCTCATTGAGCATACTCATTATGCAAGCAATTGAGAAATTAAAACATTTCTGTTGTTCTTCCTCCTGATTGGCAGCAATTAGAAATACTGTTACTTCTGCAGTCATTTGAGTGATGGTAAGTACATCTCTTACCGTAGTGCTCTCATGTTGTAGTCTCTAACATATTATCCTTACTTCATTTTATTTCATAGACCTTTTTATGTCTATACTTCCTGCCCCCACTCTGAAATCTGGTTTCAATGTTTTTCAAATCTCATAAGCGTATCACAGACGAGCTTTTTTGATGCTTTCATCCACATTCACAGCAATCCATGATGCCACGTGTTCAGTTTGTTTTCATTAGTTCTAGTTTATCTACATACCTTTTGCAAACACCAACTTCTTCTTTAGAAGCAAAACAATCTCCATAGTCCTCCTCCATTCCTGATGCCAAATCCAGTCAGCTTTTCAACTGTAATCGAAAATTGTTCACCTAAATGTGTAATATTAGGAGTGTATGTCTGAGAGCTCTGTCAGTCTTGCCAGATGATTATTTTGGTAACGAATCTGGTATAGAATGACAGGAAAAATGTTTTGAAGATGACAAAGAGTTCATATTGAGAAATGAGTTTTTAAGGTACTTCATGTTTAGAGTAGTAATACCAAGAATGGTGATGATATATTCAATCCTCACAAACTTAACTGTGTGCTCTGGCGTCTGATCCTAGAAGGCTTATATTAATAATTTGGTGACTGTTTGAGGAAGCACAGAGAAATTGAAGCTACGTTTCGTTAACTGAAATTCTTTGTTACACTCTTTGTTATATATAGAGAGTCTGCTTATTCTGCATTCTCACCCAGTGTCACCTCGTGCCCTGCTCAACATGCATTGCTCGACTACTAAATGGCAAACAAAACACATGATCCAAGATCAATCTAAGACGGTCATACATGAAATAAAACAACAGCTCTAATCCAGACATATGTCTATAACGTATACAAAACTCTTTCATTATATACTAAGCTCTCTGTTCCTTGTTACAATTGCCACCCAACCCAATAATTGGAGTAATTGTATTTGAAAATAATCTCTATTTCTTGGACACGAGCCAGTCTACCATCAAGTGTGAGCAAGATTTAACCTTGACTAGTTGTAAATTCCATCATTTTAAACCTTTCAACAATAAGTCATGAATATCGTTCTTAATCTGTCTAAATCTGTACAGGAGGAAAGAATTGCTGAAAGGGAACTTCAGGACCGACACTTCAATGCTGTCTATTCTGCTAGATTTGGTGTTTTTGAGGCAGTTGGAGGGTCAACACATGGATGAGAATGGGAATGGTTTCCAGTGGCCATTTATTGCTGGAGCAGGTATATATTATTTCTCTAGTAAATGCAATGAATAAGTCTGCGTATATTTCTTGCCGTTTGTGGTAGAGTTGCACTAACTTCTCATGTGTTTGTCAAACAGCCATTACAGTGCTGTGGCAGCAGCAGCACTCTTACCAGCGATGCAAAGGAAATAAACAGCTCGAATCTCACATTGCCTAAATGCTGTGAATTTTCTGTCGTATGAGATCCCACTGGAATCGAGATAGTCTTTAAAGTGTTCAATTCACTAACTGGCTTGAATTTCTAATTCAGTGGATATTCCTTCAACGTCCTTTGGTATCAATATTACATATCTAAGTCAGTTTTGTTTATATATTCTGTTCCCCTTGTCCCGTTGTCTCTACATTGATATAATAATTTTGTAGCTGCAAATAATTATGTCGTATATCGTTTAGAGACGGAGATTGTTGTAAATTATGATATTCTTGCATAATGCTTGTGAGCTCTAGTGTTCAACTTTTATTTAATTAATTCAAACATGGGATTGGACGCATACATGGATACTTGTATTATGTGTACTATGTGTACGAGTTAGTTATAAGTTAGWTCACACTTAGCTTTTGAAACAGAGGTATGGCAGTGGACATCAAATTTCATTTGTTCATTCAACTAACTAAAATCTTCATTTGTCTTTGTTGTGTGTTTGGATTGCAAAATTTCTTTTGAAATTCYGGAATTGGGACAATTATTGTGTTTGGATGTCCAATAATTTCAAATGAGGAATTTACCCAAATTCTAGAGTTGTCCAGTAATAAGACATGAAGGTAAGGATTTCAAATGACAAGTCAAACCATATCATTTGAAATACTCAAATTCCATAATTCAAATGATATATTTGAAATGAAAGTTATCTTCCCAAACACAACCTTAATACATTTGATATTGGCTAAGAGAGTGTTAGTAGTGTCAGACAGACTCTAATTATTGATGTAGAGTATAGCATCATGGTCTATTCTTGAAAGTTAGCGACGATCAGGATAGTTATGTTACTCCTGGATGAGCCATACATTCTAGTGGTTTAGTAAATTCTTATAACAAGTCCATTAAGTGTATCTAGGTAGATGCATTTCGTACTTGAGATAGAACTCTAATTTATGATTTTATGGTAATTGAGGTCTTTGGTTGCCTGTAGATGGGGAAGAAGAGAAGGTAGTTTGAGGGGGAAGGATACTTCTTGAGTTTGTACTCTTTTTCAAGATATACGAGGTGGCCGGTAGCCCGGTATTATAAAGGATCTACGGTAGATGAATTCTTGCCTTCTATGATAGAGTTATAGACCAAATTGTTTTGCCATGAAAACCGTAAAGACCGTGTTAGCCTCTTAGGCATAGGCACACTTTTTTTCTAAGTAAGATACAAGACACCCTCTTTGATTTGAGGGTGGGCAGTGATTCCTTTCTTGAATGTTGAACAAAATTAGAGTCTAAGACACAAGCTATAAACACCAGCAACAAGCCAGCAAACAATCCAGGGAATTCTGCATTTCTGCATAAGCATGTTACAAAAGCATGGTATTAACACAACTTTATTCGTTTGGAAGTTGTTACCAATCTCATCAGYTGGTGTCTTGTAATACAATCATGCTTATTTWCATGAATAAATTTAGWTTTTTCTGAACTTTTTGCAAGTCTATTTTTGTAAACTTCTTCATGACCATCCTTTAATTAAAGTGCCAGTGTTTTTTGGTGGTTATTCTACTACTGTAATTAAATTATGTTTGACACTACACTTCTTTTCCATCTTGTTGCTGTATCCCTCATTATGGAATCACATTCCGTTTTACTGCACTGCTTCTTCTTGGTGAAGACAGTAGCTGTAAGACATGTTTCACGACGCTGTAATAATGACAGATGCTCACAACTCCATAAGAAACCGCCTTT
>SNQN01000012.1:364045-393617 GCA_008642245.1 Bassia scoparia | reverse complement strand
CTCTAGCTTGGCACTTTTAATTCCCTAAACTCCATACTTACTTAAGCATCGGAGGGGAGATAATCCAAATAGGATTATTCTCCTTTGTGCAGGTGCCAGGCGCTCAAGATTTCTCAGCCAGGAGGTCAAGAACGGCGAAGAACAAGCTCACGTGCAATAGTAGGTCAGCTCTCCCGAGGTAGCATCGACGGGAAGCCTCCACCCCTCTCTCAACCCAGAAGCTAGGGAAATATTGTAGCCAGGCCACGTCATCGACATTTTACTTGCTACAACACTATGTAAAATTAAATGATATCTACTGATTTACATAAAATAAAGGACATCTATTTAAAATAGAAGTGAAACATATGTGTAGATAAAATGGCAAAAAAAAAAAAAAGTCAACAAATATTTTGTTAATATTTTGGCCTTCAACCAAGAGGAGAGGGTTTTGTAGTTGTTTGTTTGTTTGTTCTTATTACCCATGAAAAAATGACCTAGGTAGTGTGTTGTGCACCTTAGGGTCGGATTCATGAGTTTGATATAGACGTAAATGATGTTACGTGACACGTGAATTTTCAATATTTCATATGCACAATGAAAATAACAACATCACTGACGATGACGGATGCAAATGTTAGAAGTTGCATGGAAGCTAATCCAACGAAGTTGTGAAATTGTAATGTGCTAGAGTGCTAGCGATGGTTGTACGATGTACCTAGTACCTACGTGACAGTTATTTGAGCTCGAAAAATAAAACAAAACAAAATACGAATTAGGGTTCGTTTATATTAACTGAAACCAACTAATTAAACGGAGCTGAGCTGAACTGAACTGAATTATTTAACTTATGATTAATTTTGTTAATTATTCATAGATTGCAAGATGGTGATATGGTCCTGATATATTCTTAAAGCGTATATATGTATACCAAATATTGTCATGTATCATATATTGTTACCACATTGTATAGTATCATATATGAAAATTAGTACTATTATTAATATATGTTATTATTTTACTAACTAGTGTTATGCCAACGATTGTACTACTAAATATTAGGTGTACTATTATAATAATTATTATTGCTATTAAAATGATTAATATATTAAGTATTATTATTGGTATTATTATTATTATTGGTATTATTATTATTATTATTATTATTATTATTATTATTTAATTTACGATTAATGTAATGAATTATAGAAAGAACATGGTTAAGCAAACGACAAACCAACTTTCATAATGTAATTATAATATTATTTGTGATTTAAGATTAATTAGTTAATAAAATCATTAAACTGAATTGAATTGAATTGAACTGAAAATAAGTTGAAGTAAACAGACCCTGAATGACGGGAGTTGATGACCGATAAGGATGGTAGGAAAATTGGTAAGTCGAGCACGTATTCTTTCTCTGCGCTTTTTTTTTTCCAATTTCGGCGGCAATTATACGACGCCTAGTTTGCCTCGTATGGCAAACCCCAACTGATATGCAAGCAATTTGTCTTCGCGAATGGTTTTTGCCGTCTTTGACTTTACTTTGTATGACGAGATGAGATGAATTGAAGACTAAGCAGTCTAAGCTCGCTTTGTCATGTTTGTGTTGCATGGATCACGTGTAAACAGCTGATTATATTTCTACTTACGTTAATTGTATTCTTAGTCTTCAAGGTTGAGCGAACATGTTCATTTCGCACTTGAACACTCTTTCACACATCGTTCATCGATTTTTCTAATGCACTCCGTACTTGGTACGAAGTAGTTGGTATTATTGTTTTTAATATGTTCTTTTCAATTTATTTGTACTTATTTGAATTTATTGATATTTATTTTATGAGAGAGAAAAAAAAGTGCTAAATGTGTTTATATGAAATTATCTTATTCAATAAATACTAAAATAAGTAAAAAAGAATGCAACATAGGGTCTGTTTACATTAACTGAAATCAACTAAATGGAGTTGAACTGAATTAAATATCTTATGAGAGAGAGAAATTTGGTTAAAAACTGAACTGAACTGAATCGAGTTGAACTGAACTGAACTGAAAATAAACTAATGTAAACAGGCCCATAGTCTTTGTTATAGCAATCCGATGATTACTAATATCCTCTCCCCTCCTACATTGTCTAGAAGTTTCGACCTTATATTTGATCAAACAACCACTATAAAAGACTCCCAGAATTTGATCGGTGGAGCAAATTTCTGTGTTATAGTTAGGGTGGTTTGTCATATAAGTGGATTAGAGTCAACATGTGTTGTTATCTAAAGTTTTTTTTTGGTAAGTATAATTAGCTAAAGTTAAATGTCACTTGATATAATTTTTTGACAATGTTAAACATAGTCCTAAATTTTCCATAATTTTTTTATTTGGGAAAAATTTTCCTTCTTTTAAATAACTTAAATATTTAAAGAGTATGAAGCGACATTATTCACAAAGGCGTTAGGATGAATAAGGAAATAAAGCATCTTTATATTACTCCATGTGTTTAAAAGTTGAGTAAGTAAAATAAAAAAGTTTAGTAAATCAGGTAAAAGGGTTAAGTAAATTAAATAAAAGAATTGAGTAAATTAGATAAAAAATAATACTTCGTAATTGTTTAAATGAAAATATTCGAGAAATTGTAATGAATGTTGAATTTAAAGAATGTGTAATGATGTTAAATTTAAAAAGAATAATTTATTAAAGTTAGAGTAAATAAAATAAGTAAAAAATAAAAAATAATTTATTTAAAAATTTGCTTGGAACAAATATCCCAGCATATAAAATAAAAAAAAACTAAAAAAACAAATGGAGTACATGTCTTCACTCGATATGGCCGCTAACTAGTAGTAGTAACCACCTTACAAACCCATTCACTTCATGGTTGGTGGATGGATTGTGGATACAGGTGATGAATGGATGTGGATGATGATAGTTAAAAATTAGAATGGTGAATAGATGCGGGTGAAGTGGAATAATTGAATGCGAATGACGTATAAATATATAATAGTTTTTTTTATTAATACAATTACGTTACTGAGGAAGTAATTATTTCTACATAACTAATACAAGTGTACACACTACACACAATACCTATTTCGAAATTAAATAAGTCAGACCAATTAGTTACAAGTCTTACAACGACTATAATTAAAAATTGACAATGTAAAAAATTACAATCAAATTCGTGATTAAATTATACAGTAGGACGTAGTATTAAATCAAGCAAAACGAGCTACTTTAGTCAACATGCAGTCTCCCACCCCACAATGGTTTGTCGTTTGTCCCAAAACCTCTTATTTAAATCTATTTAATTTCAACTTTAGTGGGTCCCGCCACCCAGGACATTAGTCAAAGACCCGACAAATCTTGTCAGCAATCAGATTACTAACAAAACTCAAAAAAACTTCAATAATTAGGATTAACCAACATCTTTACATGTATTTATGCTTGTATTATACGAAATACACAATTAATTGCATCGCAGTCTAGTACAGGTTAATCGTGTGCTAGAGTGAACAAAGGAGAGGAGGCTAATCCGTAATTCCATATATGTAAAGTATTCGATTTTCACACGCAAGATTATTGCACACAAACATGGTACTCGTAGCAGATACGATGCTTTAATTAATTAGGATATAATATATGTTATTATCTCATGATAATTTGATAAGTATACTTGTTCTGTCCCATTTAACATGTCCCATTGCAATTAATAAGGTGAAAAGAGCTAAGACTGATTGATCATAGATGGATAAGTGTGAGATCCAATACAATCATACAAAGACTACGTATGGGTCCCAAGTCCCTAAATTTGTATTTTCAAAAAAAAAAAAACCTGGGTAATTAGTTTATGACTTTATGGCAAATTTTTCTTAAAACTAGAAAGTTTGTGACAAATTTTTCATTATTTAACAAAGAGCATAAAGTTAAAGATAATTGAACAGTTTACTTAATTTTGATTGCGTTATTTTCTTAAAACCATATCCTTATTATATCGTATTATTCATACTGCACAACTAAACGTAAAATAAAACTTAGCAATGATTATTGATTATATATAATCGTTGACGTGTTTTGAATACACACAATACGTCACTGGTTATAACAATTTTACATACCGAATGTGATTAGCTCATTAATATATACAAGAGAGAAAATTATTACATGTTGAGAATGTATAGCCTTGAAAACTTAATTGAAGTGTCATTAAAAAAAACTAACAAAAAAAAAAAGAAAAGAGAGGTTTACAAATCAGAGTCTAAGTGAGTATTCATACTGATACTATAAGAAACGTGATAGTTTGATCTAAAATAAGCTACTGGCAGTTGCAGTTTTACATTGTATAAAAGGTATAATAAATTTAGTTGAAATGAAACAAAACTAATGTATCACTCAAATAAGTTTAAGTCTGATAAATAGAAGAGAATACACTCTGAGAATCATCAACCTCGTAAGTAAAAGTGCAAATTACAACAGAAACAGATAATAGTAGCACAAGGACATTACATTATTAGTGATATATGAAAGAGTCACATAATTCGTACCTAAGTTTGACAAAACGAAATAAAACTTGGTCCTAAAGTATGAGGTCAGGTCAGTCATCAAACACTAGACCCCTCCTTTCTCTCTCATTCAGTCCATTCCCTTTTTTTAACATAGCCGATGGCATCTATTTTGACCAAAGCTCCCCTTAACGCCAAAAGCCAAAACAATCACTCCTCCTCTCTCTCTCTCCTCCTTTAATCAATCACCAAAGTGAGGTGCTGCTGCTGTTACTACTACTACTACTCCAGATTAAAGATTTTATTAACGTTACTCTGATTTTCTCTATTCTCTCTCCTTTTTCTCCTTTTTTTTTTTGGTAAGGTCTGATGTGATATACAGCTCGTAAATGGTCCTCCGAAAATGGCTGTTGTAGATCTCATGCTCTCCTCCTCATCCTCTTCTGCTACCAACAACCACTATCATCATTATTCTCTCTCCTCTTCTTCTTCTTCTCAAATGGAGGACACCATCGCTTCCGAGACCGCTGCTGGTCTCCAGAGCGTCCAGAATTTCCTCCAACTTATCTCGCATCAGAATCAAACTCAACCCCAGCAACACGCCACGTCATCGCCCTCTGTTCCTCAGAACACCAATGCTACCAATACCGAGATTGATCTGAACTGCCAGGCGGTGGCGGACGACGCCGTTTCCAGGTTCAAGAAGGTCATCTCCCTCCTGGGCCGGGCTCGCACGGGCCACGCCAGGTTTCGCCGGGCCCCCGTCGCTCAGCGTCCCCCTCCGAACCAGACCAGCGTCGTTTTGTGCCCCAAGCCCCTGCAGCAGGTCCCCCCGGCGGTGAAAATGAACGGGTACGATTACTGCAACTCAGCTCCAACGGCCACGATCAATTTCTCGTACTCGTCTCCCGTTATATCGGCGGGTAACTCCGTAAAGTCAACGTTGACCGGAGATAATGATACGAAGCACGAGATTTTGACCAACCATAATACAGCAGCAGCAGGTGGCGCTTCTTGTGCTAATAATACCAATTATAGTAATAACAACACTACTACCACCACTACGACGTCGTTTCAGATGACGAATTACTCCGGCGTGGTATCGTCGGTTGGGAGACCGCCTCTTTCCCATACGTCGTCGTTTAAAATCAGGAAGTGTTATTCCGAGAATGGCAAGTGTGGTGGGCCCTCGGGTCGTTGTCACTGTTCCAAGAAGAGGTACGAATTACACTACTACTTAATTATTTAAACTACCAACTATTTCTATTTTTAACCTACTAATACTTGGTATTTACGAGTGGATCTTAAATCAGCTTAGTTGACTTTATTAATTGTTACTGAGGTATTTAATTTATGGGTGTTAATTTATTCGACATATGCTCAATTATCAAATAAAACATAAATTACTCTAAACAAAATTGATATGGAGTATTTGATATTTTTAAATTGTCATTATTTAAAAATAAGATTTTATTTTGACAAAAAGTATTTTTAAAAATTATTATGAATTAATAAATATATAAATTTTTACTTAAAAAAACACATTTATTAACCTTCACTAAATGTCCTTTTACATTTTTTATGCAAAAATTAATAGTGTGTTTGGGAGTGAAAATTTTGTGAGGTGGAGATTGCTCTAGTAGCAGTATATAGATTATACGTACATCATCCATTGAATTGTATGGCACGCCGTATATGTATTGAATTATAGTATTTGGATTGAAGTAGGAAAATGAGGCTAAAGAGGATAGTGAGAGTGCCGGCAATAAGCGCGAAAATGGCAGATATACCACCGGATGATTACTCTTGGAGAAAGTATGGCCAAAAACCTATCAAAGGCTCGCCTCATCCAAGGTACTACTTACTACGGAGTACTTCGTATTTCATTTCAATATTTCATTTTTTATACGGAGTAATGATTTATCGTAGTCATTGAAAAATCATCCATTTAGCGTCTGAGTTAATTTTGATTAGATAATCGTAAAAGTGGAATGGAGTACTACATTTTAGTTTAGTCAAACTTTAATAAAAGGAGGAGTAAACATAAGAAAATGTTAAATTAGTACAATGTATGATTGGTAAATTGGTACTAGTATGTATGAGATGGTATCCAATGTAGTTTTACTTTACCTAAAAAAAGGTGCAATATTGTTTTATCCAAAAAATTTAAAAAAAAGTTGCAATACTAATACAACAATCATTTCCCTATACCTTTAATTGATTCGTATTTTGGTCAAGGCATACAATTTTTTGGGTCTCTATTTGTTTTTGGGGGTGGATTCTTAGAGTTAAAAACTTGTTTAAAGTAAAAGAGATGGAAATATAAGAATTAGTCCATATTACCTAGGAATTGCTATTTAATAAAAAGTACAAAGTATAATATGAGTAGACATCAAACCATGGAATTTGAATTGATATACAAAGTACTTTAGTAATTTACTTTTGGAAAGGTTACTCCACAATTAGAATAAGGCGGTGACCGAATTTTCCGAGGAAAATGTATTTAGTTCTTATCTAACACCCGAAACGTCCGTTAACAATATCATTAAAATAAAGGGAAAAAAATTGCTCTCATAATAGTCTTAAATAACTGGTTAGGCTATTAACTTAATATTAAGAGTAGTGAATATTTAGGGTACAAAAGTCAAAATAAAAAATCGAGATCATTATAACAATTTACATCAGACTTGACTCTAACACAATTAATTCTAATAAGGAAAAGTAAGTTGAACAAAATACACCTAGTTAACAAGAAAACTCATATTTGAACTCACTATCCATGCATGTACTTGCACATTAATTTCTCTAGAAATACTTTGTCAAACACGTTTTTTGTTAGTCTAAATTCCAATGATACCCAAATATGAAATTGGATTGAGAGAATAGAATTCTCTTGGTGACTTTCATCGTTTGTCAATTTTCGGAATCTTAGTTTATTTATACATCAAATTTTCACAATTATGGCTTGGACAACTTACTCATAGAAAATTCTTCTCTTCTAAAGAAAACATCCAAGAACGACTTCTACCGTGGTTTATTTTTTTCGTCAAATTATATATCACTTAATTCTTGTTGCTAATTTCCACAAAGTTATGAACATATTCGTAGCTTTTTCGTATGTTGCTTTCAAATTTTAATACGACCACTATCCATACGTTAGATTTTTATTTTGTTATTATCGGAGTTTAGATAAAGAGGAGAATGAAAGCTTTGGCAAGAATATGAAAGAACGAGAGAAGCCAGAATAAGAGGAGAATGAAATTGGGGGAGAATAAAATTAGGGATTTAAAGTTGAAATAAGGTTAGGTTAGTAATTTAAGTTAATCAAGATTTTTTGAGTTAACGTTAATTAAACACTGTTAACAACTGATTCTAATATAATGGTCACGGTGTGTAATTAATTAGAAATTAAGTGTCACGGTGTGTAATAAAATTTTTTTTTTAAAATTTTCACATGCATAATTTCGATTTTTTTTTTAAAAAAATGTAATTAGTCCATCAACCGAAAGGAGACAAAAGACAAGCTTCAACAGATTGATCAAAGTTTCAACGGTTGTATAGTCAATTTGTGTGAACAATCCAAGTAAATGTTGAGTGATGCTCAATTAATCAATTCTCTCGTGAAAGTCCAAATTGGCTGCAATCGGGTACACACCAGAGTCTGACCAAACCGCACATTTTCTTGCCTGAAAAATGACGGGTTTGACCCTTATTTTGAAACAAACCCATTCAATTTTCTTAACATTACTCATAAATTGACTTATTCACCTTGCATTATTCAACTTCATCTACTGTATGCATATTAACATTTACCACCAATTTGGCATTCAATTTGATTAGGTTAGTCAGATTTCAAGAGCTTAAGGCCCACCTTTGTACAATTTGTGTAACTTGCAAATTTGAGTTATTTATGAAAATTTGACTTTTGAAATCTTTGTTCCGTAACTGAATAAATGCAACAAATAAAAGTTACACAAGAAGAACCGAGTAATTGATTTGTGTTGTCACCGGCTCATATGATTTTTCTTTTGGAAATTACAGAGGATACTACAAGTGCAGTACTGTAAGAGGGTGCCCTGCAAGAAAACATGTAGAGAGGGCTTTGGATGATCCAAACATGCTGGTAGTGACCTACGAAGGGGAGCACAACCACTCTCTCTCGGTCGTCGAAACCTCCAGCCTCATCCTCGAGTCGTCTTAATTACTTAAATCAAACTTAGATTAGTGTATTATTATGGAGTAATCGTCAATTGAGAAAAGAAAAACGAAGAAGATGATGATATTGTTACTTCCTCTGTTTTCGAATTCTCGCAATAAAGGGATATTTTTTGTGAGATATAAAATATTCTTTTATCGTGAGTATTTGAAAGCGAAGAAAGTACATCTAATCTATATGCATTGGTGGTGGTAGGAAAAGCTCTCTATTATTATACTACTATATGTGGCTCAGCTGATGCAGTCATCCTGCTAACATTATCTCGAAGGAGGTTGAAGTGGGTTAGGTTATATATTAAGTATGCATTACTCTACTTAATTGATTAATTACTTCTTTCTTTTGTACACATTTGCATGCATGATACTATATAATAGAAATTAGATGATGAAGATGGTGGATTTGGTAGGACATTCTCAAGTAATCAAGTCAACAAACAGGGTTGGTTTCTTGTGATGTTTTATCATTATTTAATTTCCTTTTTGTTTTGTTTTTAATCATGTTGCATTGTTTATACTTTTGACAAGTGCAGAGTAGCAAACTTAGCTTGTAGTATACAAGTATAAGGCTATGTTTCTTTGAATTTAATTGGACTTGAACTGCATTGAAATGAATATTTTATGAAAGAAAAATATTAGATTAGATAACTCAACTTAACTTAACAAAACTTATTTACGATAGAAATAGGTTCAAAGAAACAAGGCCTAACTTAATTTATATGATCTTGGTTAGGCTTGTCAATGGGGCGGGGCAGGGTGAATTTTGCTTTTCCCATCCCCTTGACGGGTCCAAAAACTTTTCCCATTCCCGCCCCCACAAAATAAATGTATAAAACCATCTCCGTCCCACCATTAACTTGGGTATCCACTTTCAATAAATTTCCACCAAATCGCCACCTAGTCCCTAGAGGTGATCAAAAGCGGGTTCGGATCAAGTCAAGACTTTATTTTTTTTCCCCGCAAGCCTAGGAATGCATGTCCAAATCCGTTATTACGGGCTTGACTCTTAACCCTTATCCGTTCTAAATTACGGGCCGAATTAGTCCACAGGCTAACAGACCTAATTTTCGTTATAAAAACATAATTGGTAAATTAGTTTTCTAATTTAACCAATAAAATATATTAAATATTTTTTTTGTCATTACTAATTACAATTATTTAATAAAAATAGCACAAAATAACTTGCTAAACTATGACAATAACAAGTCCATACATTATATTGTACATTTGTACTCCATCATACATTGGTATTAGTTCCTTATATACTCTTAGCATCGTAGGGACTATAAATAAGTAACAATTACATTTATACTTTTTCAGGTTAATAAAATTATACCTCAAATTATCCTTCATAGTAATTAGTAACTAACAAGCTAAATAATGGGATTGGGTAGTTTTAATAGTTTTCACATTACAAAAATAAATAAACATAATTATATAAAATTTTAAAATAAACGAGCCGGGCGAGCCGGCTTGGATAAAAATTTGCTTGCCCAAGCCCGCTTTTTTGGCGAGCCGTGTCGGGCGGGCTGTCCCTCCCATGAACAGCTCTACTAGTTCCCACTTAAAACTTGCCAAAAATTACTTATGTATTATATTTAATGTTTAAAATACTAAAAAGTACAACCCAAATAAAAAATTAATTAAAAAGACTTCAAATTAATCATTTTTATGGTTATATGAAATAATATTTAATATTAGCACTACATATTATTTATAACTTATAATTTTTATACGGAGTATTAAGTATGAGGCGGGGCGGGGATAACCGGATAGCATAAAATCTACCCCCGCCTCATCACCCATGACGGGTATGATTTTCATCCCCATCCTCACCCAACCGCCAAACTTATTATATCAATTCCCGCTCCATTGACAAGCCTAATCTTGGTTGTTGAATACTATAAATCAACAATACTAAATGATTATACTTCTAATCATTATCCCCTTGTTGCTAGTCCTGTGTACCCATCATACTATACTTCTTCCTCGTTTTCTCTTTCTACTTCCCAACCTTTGTAAACTCGTTCCATATGACCCAAAAACCCATTTCAATATAAATGTCGCAACAAGTTTTTAAATTTTATGTTTTTTTTAGCCGATTAAATCAATACTTTTGTAGTGAATTGTTAGAGGATGCGCATAACTACTACAATTTTTCAAAAAATTCTTTCCCTCTAGGACTTTCAAGTTTCAAGTACTCCATCTGTTTCGTTTGTTTTTTACATTTTTTTTTGGTGTTCACTTTTATTCTTTTCCCTCTAAGACTTTCAACTAAAATAACAAGAAAGTTTTATGTCTATATGAGTAAATTGAATTAGTATTTCGACACGTAACATTATACGACTTCAATTATTAATTATGAATTAATTTGATTTGGTTCAACGAGTATTAAGATAGTTTCTAAAATAAAGAATTAAGATACTCACACTAATCGAGACCAAAAGAACAAATATGAAGCTAGGTGTAAAGAGTAAAGAGTGCGTAGTAATAATGGTGTGTGACCCTCTTAATTTTGATAAGTAGTCCATGCTAAGGCAGCGAAGTGAAGTAAGAACATTCACAATAAGAGGTTTGTTATGGGATTTGTAGGTGACGTGTAAGGTTTGATTTTCAAACCCCTTATTATTTGGGATAGTTGATGGGGTTTGAAGTTGAGAGGAATTTGTATGAACGAGGTGGAATTTAGGTAGGGTGTGGTGTGTAAAATAAAAAGGAAAATAAAATAAAGTTAATTAAAAATTGTTAATTAATTTATATTGGGTCCCACCAACAAACCCCTTATTAGTTGTTATGGGAGGATTTTGTGTGAGATTGACGTGACAAGAGTTAAGTTTGAACTCTCGTGAGTGCCCTAAACAAGTAATAACGGTAATAAAGGAATTGAAAAAGAAAGGCTGAGGTGGATGTATGGGTTGATCAAGTCAAAAGGAGAGGCTAGTGCGCTGCCGGGATGCAATCGACAAACTTGAGGTTTGATACTTTGATGCTTTTAAGATTGTGTCTCATGTCTTTTGCTTTGCCTAATGCCTGCTTTAGATTAACTTCAAACATGTTTGTCAAATGATTACTTGGAAAACTTTGCATTACCTTCACTCATCAACATCATACAACTATTGAGTAATGACTATATCCTTGTACTTTTCCACACTTTACACAAACCAATTATCTCTTTAGCAAAAGGTAGGTTAATTAGCCAAATGGAGGGATAAAGTATCATTCAATACTTAAACACATTAACATAACCCTAATTTTAAAGGAATTGTACTTTGTACTACCACGACTCTTAAGAGTGTATATATGTGATCAAATTGGACAAATTTGCTTAAATCATGCATAAATTACGTCAATTGATAATTTTTTTCAGACTTGTTCAATCGTCGCTGTATAATATCTAATTTCTAGTCTCGAAATAATATAATCAACCATTGTATTATCTCTATACCATAATATTATGTGTAATTGAACATTTTACGTTTGTCTTGACCTTATAACCCATTAACCCCTCCATAGTCCATATCATATAAGAGAGAGAACATTGTGTTAATGAAGGATTGCAATTTTTATTTTATTTTTACAGATCCTATATAGAGGCAAAAACAGATAATGTTAGCTCTAAGCCTCTAAGTACATAAAAGTGATAAAACAAGCAAAATATAGTCCTTTTTCAACTCAGTTGTTATATCGCAGACCCCCACCCCATGATGCTCTATAGTCTATAGTCCTTTTATCAAGGGATTAATGGTTTGTTATTCACAAATAGAAAAATTATTAGCTGATATTTCTTTAATTTTTTTTTATTTCTTATTAGAGGATGGGAGTATATTGCAAGGTGGGGAGGGGTCTAATAATTTGCGTTTTCCACTAAAGTATGTCCATTTGAGATATTGGGCCTTTTCTTTCGTAGCCCTGAAATAATTGGGCTCAACCGTCCTTTGAGAAACAATGAGATCAACCCAAGTAATAAAATATTGTCAATTATAAACAATAAAATTTTAAAACACAAAGATTTTCCGCATCAAATAAGCAGTTCTCGGTGGAAAGCAGCAGTTGCGGGCATGAGCAGCCGATGAGATTCTCTCTCCTACGCCGCCTAAACCATAACCGCCAACTCCAACTACCAAAACTGTCATCAATGGCTTCTCTCACCACTCAATCAACAGCCCCGGAAGAGGATCTGGACGACGTGCTCTGCTCTTCAGCCCCGACAACACTGGAGGAGAGAGAAGAGAAGAAGGTGGCGAGCACATTGGGCCAGCCCAATGGGTACTTGACCGGGGAGGCCCGTATCGAGAGGGCTTGGGCCCACTGGAAGAAGTTGGGTGAGCCGAAATTGGTAGTTGCTCCAATGGTGGATTGCTCCGAGCTTCCGTTTAGGATGCTTTGCCGTAAGTATGGTGCTCAAGCTGCTTACACGCCGATGTTGCATTCTAGAATCTTCACTGAGACTGAGAAGTATCGTAACTCTGAGTTCACCACTTGCCAGGTTTGGTTGTTTTCTCTTTGTTAGTTTTGCTGTAATTAGGGTTTTAGTGATTGTTGAAATGTTGTAATTGTGAGATTGTGAGATTGTGATTGTTGTTGATATTGGTGTTATGCAAAATTGATGATTTTCTTCAAATTTAAATTGATTCACTCATGATTGAATTATGCAATTGAAACATTTATTATTGGTGGAAGTAATGTAACAGTAATTGAATTACGAAGTATGCAATTAGAATGTTTTTCTGCTTATTTAAAGTGATTCACTCATGATTGAATTATGCAATTGAAACATTGATTGGTGGAGGTAATGTAACAGTAATTGAAATATGCAATTAGAATGATTTTCTGCTTAATTTCTGTTGGCGTTCAGTTGTTGAATCTTACGCAATTGATTGGTGTAAATAATAGTTCAATGTGACTAAAAGATACTAAGGTTATTTGTATATTAAACATCGATCAAATATAGTTCATCGCTAGGATTACCAATTGTTGGATGTTGTAGTTACTATGATATCTTTGATCATTTGGTGCTTTTGTTCATCTTTTGAAATAAAATATTAGAAGCCTTGATCCGCATATTTACCTCTATAGATATGAGTGGTTGAAATTTTCTTATCTCGAAGCCTACATGTATTTGTTTGGAAAATTCAAGCAACGTAACAGGTTTAAACATTTAAGTGATCTTTGTGTTTGTTTCCTAGAAGCAAAATTGCTGAACCTAAAAGCAGTGCATTAGAGTCGGGGTCGTTTTAAACTCGAGAAAATAGGGGCCACTTCTCATCGCTGGATCTAACTAAATTTCGAAGTGATTGCGAATACTTTGATATTTGTTTCGCAAATGTTGCCTGTGTTGGTCAGTTTTCCCTCATTTATGTGTTGTCCAATGGTCCTTAGTTGGTCATGTCTTTCTTTATAAGCAGAAAAGCAATCTTTCATGTCAACTAATGACCATTGCTCAGAAGAAAATAATTTTGCACTAATGTTATACAAGTAAAAAAAATTGTTCTTGTCAAAAAAAATAAAAAATAAAAAATTGTTACTAGTGCCTTGATATTTCTTGTATATGCGACAAACCTGAAATTATTATTATATTAGATTGTTGGTTATGTGCGTAGATACACGAGCTCTTTCAACCACTGATGTCCACTTGGTGATTTGGAAATATATGCAGGAGGACCGGCCATTATTTGTCCAATTCTGTGCAAATGATCCTGATCTTTTACTTGAAGCAGCTCGATGGGTAGAACCATATTGTGACTACGTTGATATCAATTTGGGGTAAGATTTGTTGATTGATATCTGCTTGGTCAGCTGATCAACATCATATGTGATTCTATGCTAAAAGCAATCAAGCATTTGGTTGGTGTTGTTCCAATCCTTGTATTTTGCATGAGTTTGTTTTAGCTATAATCTTTAACGATGGGGGTAGTCAATGCGATCATAATTTGACAAAGTTGATTTGGGTTTAGTTATTTTTCTCTGCATGTTTAAATTATGATTTCTTATTTCCTTTGTTAATATAGTAATATATCTCGAAAACATGTACATGCACAAGTGTCTCAATTGTACATTTTCTTTGTGTGCTCTATATGCAGTTGTCCTCAACGTATTGCTCGAAGGGGTAATTATGGAGCATTTTTGATGGATAAGCTCCCTCTCGTAAAGTCTCTTGTGGAGAATTTAGCTCAAAATCTTGAGGTTCCTGTTTCTTGCAAAATTAGAATCTTCCCAAATTTAGAGGATACGATAAGCTATGCAAAAATGCTGGAGGAAGCTGGATGTTCACTTTTAGCTGTTCATGGTCGAACTAGAGATCAGAAAGACCAGAGGAAGATCAGGGCTGACTGGAATATGATTAGGCAAGTCAGAAACGCCGTCAGAATTCCGGTCCTTGCCAATGGAAACATTAGACACATGGATGATGTTCGCAAGTGTTTGGAGGCAACAGGTGCAGAAGGGGTGCTGTCAGCTGATGCTCTCCTTGAAAACCCAGCCCTCTTTGCTGGTTTCCGCACACCTGAATGGGTGGAAGGTGACGAAAGCTGTATAGATGGAACGATAGACCAGGCAGATCTGCTGGTTGAATATCTGAAACTTTGTGAAAAGTATCCTGTTCCATGGAGAATAGTACGAGCCCATGTTCACAAGATGCTGGGGGAGTGGTTTCGGATACAACCACAGGTGAGGGAAGACCTCAATGCACAATCCAGGCTTACATTCGAATTCCTTTACGGCTTGGTGGATCGGCTTAGGGAGCTAGGTGTTAAGATTCCACTTCATTTGAAGGATAGCACTAATACGTGATCCATATTCATTGCACTTGTTCAAGGTGCGTATTTATCTTTTAAGAAACAAAATTCATATTTATCATGGCGTGTGTTGCTGAGAGTAATTTCTTTCCTTTTTCCAGTAATTTTTATGTAACATTAGTTTGTAACAGTTGCAGTATTCAGAATACAAATTCATCGGTCTTCTTCAATCACATTGCTGATTGTATTTAATCAAAGCATTAAATAGTCAATCATACAAGATTATTCTTTCTACTTTTAAGAATCTAGCATCTGTCATGATTTGCTCTAGTCTCACACTGTTTCTTCAAATCTGGGAAATGAGATGTGCCTTGGACTTGTGTGTCTGGCACCTAGCTCGGAGGGGCCGGGCCAATGCGAACCCAACCATCAGCATGTCCAATACCCCCCCCCCCCCCCCCCCCCCCCACAAAAAAAGGCATGAATTTGTACTTCATTTGCTCATCACAGCCATCAATATTTTCCAGTTCTTCAAACCTCTCAGGCCTAAACTCTTCAGGCTTCACCCAGTAATTGGGATTGTTGTGTATTGCCCAAACATTCACGATTCTATTGATTTTTTTTAATGTGATTTGCTTTTAGTAGAAGCATATTATTGGTAAATACAGTGGGGGTTATATCGGTGATTGATTTTTTTTGACAGAACTTAGTTGCTGGTTGACTTATATGGTCAATATGGAGGGAGGAGTTTGGGATAGTGACTTCAGCATCACCTTTGACTTCCGATCCCACCTTTGACCCTTGTGGTCGATTCTTTGTTTCCCTTCCACATTGTAAAATTACCCCACCCTTGTGGCTCATTTCCATCAAAATAATAATAATAAGGAAAATTTCTCCACAAGTGCCACTATAATGGACACCTTTGCGAGAAACTCCCACCAAAAAAAAATTGTCCAAAATTGTCACAAAGTATCATTCCATTTGTTGACCAATGTCATGCGGTTGTTTCCGGCGTTGACCTCCACCCTAACCTCATTAAATGTCACGTGCGTGGCACGTGACCCTTAATTTTTCCTATTTTCTCCCTTCTACTCCTATGTGCAATTATCAAAACTACACTGAAGTTGTTAATTTTCCAATAGCGAATCTAAAATCAACCGAATCCGGGAACAAGGATCACCTACCAATCAGGAAATCCCCAAATTAATTAGGGCATAAATCATAACATCAAATCTAAATCGCATTTCACAAAACAACAATCAATCGAAACCCTAATGAAATCGAATCAAAAGAAACAAAATTCCCATAAAGAAGAATGCATGATAAACAAAAAAAAGACCTGGTGAATTTGGTTGTTGGAGCTGAGTATTGACTTCATCGTAAAGCACGACGAAGAGTGAAGAATGCCTTCGAGCTTCATCGGAAGACAAGGAGTTTAAGCCCATGTCTTCCCAATCGATGTTCTTGGATGGCTTTGAAGGTCACATCTGCAATCTTCTTCCAATTTTTTCATTTCATTTTTTTTCACTTTTTTTTGTTTGTTCTTATACTATTTCTTTTTCTTTTCTTTTTGTTTTTTTTTTTTTTTTTTCTGTGTTTGCATTTTCAGAATCTTGCACCATATCAACTAAGGGTATTTTGGCATGCTTTCTTTGTTCAAGTTCGTGTAATTCCTTATATTCTGATTAATCATTTAGTTGTAATTATGATTTTGATTACTGTCCTTCGGTGAATTTGAAGTTAGAACGAGGCTTTTGGTAACTCTGATGTTCGTCCATTGCTGAAAGCCTAATGCTTTTGCGAAGATATGTAATAAATTCAAAAATATGGATAATATATATTCGAAGAGAGAGTAAATTACACAGTGATTGAAAGATAGTGTGAAGAGAGTGAATTAATGCTTACCAGTGGATTGATGATTCTGCCATTTTAATTCAATGCTTCTGAGATGAACAGTGACATATTGAAGAGGAGTGAAGTTTTGATTTTGGATTTTAATCGAAAATGAAAGAGGAAAGCAAGAATGTAGTGATTGGTGTTTAATTGGAGTGCACATAGGAGTAGAAGGGAGAAAATAGGAAAATTAAGGGTCACGTGTGCCACGCATCGTGACATTTAATGAGGCTTAGGGTGGAGGTCAACGCCGGAAACAACCGCATGGCATTGGTCAACAAAAGGAATGATACTTAGTGACAGTTCTGGACAAATTTTTTTTTAGTGGGAGTTTCTCGCAAAGGTGTCCATTATAGTGGCACTTGTGGACAAAATTTCCTAATAATAATAAAAAATATGGTCATATGGATGACTAGATGAGTACATGTTGGTATTAATGGATTTTGATGGAGACTTTAGGCCAAGGTATTTTTTCAATCCTTTTCTTTTTCACAACGTTAAAGAATTGTTGGGTTTAAAATAAGTTCATACTAAAAACCAAAATTAATATTGGGGTGGTATGGAAAAGGGCAGGGCGTTTGGAAAAGGGAGTTGGTATGGAATCTCTTTACACCACAAACTGTCAGAGCTGTCCTCTCCGTGCAATTACCAAGAAGAGCAATGGAGGATCAGGTTGAATGGGATGGTACGGTGGATGGTCATTATACGGTTCGATCGGCGTATAGGTTTTTAATGAATAACAATGACGATAATCTAGACAAGGGAGCAACTGTGTTATGGAAGATTTTGTAGAAACTCAATGTTTCGGAAAAACTGCGGTGGTTTGCGTGGAGAATGTACCACAACTGTCTTCCGACTAGAGGGAACCTGATTAGGAGAGGCCTCTCGGTGCCGAAAGAATGTATTTTTTGTGGAAAAGATGAGTCTTCTAAACATTTGTTTTGGGAATGTGTAGTTTCACAACACATATGGCAGGCTGGGACTTTAGGCATTTCTCACAAAGGGCATGGAAATTTGAAGGTGGGTGAATGGTTTAGGAACTGGTTTCTCTATTTGGAAAGAGGAAAAATAGAGCAGCATGTGTATTTCTTGATCACATGTTGGGCAATCTGGCTACACAGGAATGACGTGGTCTTTAGAAATGTGCGGCCTGATCCGCTACAAATAATGGCCATACTCAATCATAATATGCAGCTTTGGTATAAGTGTTTCTCAGGAGACTACACTATGGAGAAGAGGGCTCTTAACCGTGGGCAATCTTAGCAAATTAAACGTAGCATGTCCTGGGAGAGAGGACCTCCAATATTTAACCAGAAGTGGAGGTTAATAGTTGATGGATCGTGGAAGCCAAAGAAGACCAATGTCACGAAAGCGGGAGTTGGATGGTGTGTATATGATCAGGGTAGCATTATGCGGCTATGTGAAGCACGTTCGATTAACGCTATCAATCCATTGCAAACGGAGATGCTTGCCAGCCTTTATGGCTTGAAGATGGTACAAGGAAGATGCGAGGAGGTGGAGGTCCAAACCGATTCGATGTTGCTGATTGAGTATTTGCAGGATCCTTATCATTGTCCGATTGATTGTAAAACTATAATGAACAATTTGTTTGATGTTATGTCGGTATTTAGGTTAGTTCGTGTTGTTAAGGTTCCGAGAACACAAGTGAAGGAAGCCCATGTACTAGCTGTATATGCTAGGAAGGGTGACTAACTAGTGTGTTTCTTTTGTATCGTTGCCAAAAAAAAAAAAAAAACCAAAATTACAGAAGTTTGAGTTTTTAATCTGGGTTGAACTTGTCATTGAAGGTTGTAACTTCGCTGTTTACTGTTTTAGACAGGGTGTAGATTGGTAGGCTGGTAGCTTGCCTGGCCACTACTCCGTCGTGTCGATTAAGCAGTTACTCGTTACTCACAATCAGTGTGAAGTTGCTTGAGTTTACCTATACATGAATATTCAATATTCTGGTTCTTCACTAGTTTCAGGATCAAGCAGGTTGTTAGTATGCTGTGTTATGATGTCGACTTGGAGATGTTTTGAAATGTCGTCAGTAAAAACTCAACCATCTCTTTGTATGTTATGTACAGCTTGCTGCCCCGAACTATGCTCACACACACAATAACAATATTGTCCGCTTTGGGTGTTAACCCCCACGACTTTGTTTGTGAGCACCTTCCCAAAAGGATTATATGTGTGAGCTCATATATAACACTCCCTTGCTTCATAATTCTCCGATGTAAGACTTTGAGATGCATCATTTCCCAAAACCAAGGTCGCAAAATGTGAGAGGGAATCATCCTCAGCCACAAAACTAATACTTCTATAAGATGAGGAATGCCGAATGCTTACTCACAGTATAATTTTGGAAACTTCACTAGTTCACCCCTAATATAACCTCAAACTAAGCTATATTAGTATAACACTATCACAGTTACATGCAAAAATTTAAGCATCAATCAATCAAATCCTTAGTCTCGTAGGAAGGGTTGGCTACATGAACCAGAAGTGATCATTTTATGTAGTGACTGTAGTCATCCATTCAAAGTATGAATTTCCGATTGGAGCAACTTGAGATTTTGTTAGCATTACGCAACAGTTTTGAACATATAGGACTCGACTCAGGTCATTTGCTCAATCGTTGCAACTTAACCATTCGATGAATCAATTGCATTAAATGGCAGAACTTATTCTTTTGATGCAAACAGAACATAAATTGCTTGTCCATGGAACAATATTGAAATGTTCTAATACCTAAAATTTGTTGTCACTTTGCCAATTAAATGTTTTCCATAAACAGCCTGCCCAAGTTTCTTTATTCCGCCAGTTTTTTCCACACAGATGTCCAAGGGCTCAATCAATGCATCGTAGTTTGGCTGCTCGTTCAACAAAACTCCAACTTAGTATCAAAGGAAGTGGTTGAGCTTAACTTAGGAGATATTACAAATTCAAAAGGGCTAACCTCGTAGAAATAAGCCACGCTGACACGATACTTTGGAGCCTTATTTATAACCCGGTGTAGGGTGGACTCATACAATCCGTTGGAAAGAATCTGCAAATAGCCAAACTCACATAACAATTAGGAGAAGCCATGACATTTATTTGAAAGAATGACAAAAGGGTGGGAAAAACCTTTAGCATATCACCAATGTTGCAAACAAATGCGCCAGGTATTGGAGGAGCCCAAATCCATTCTCCTGAATGGTTACGGACCTTCAATAATATACGATAAGAACAAGTCAAGTGAATGCAAACACAAGATCAGACATAAGCCTGTTAGAAACCACGCTAAAAATTGAATGCATTGATGATTTGCTCCCTCGGTTGTGACAGTACTAAGCCTACCTGTAGAGCTGTTATACTTTCATCCTGATTGACCAGTGTCAAAAGACCTGTTAACAGTCAGCTAAAACCAATCAATACTGTCACAAAGAAGCAATAACTTTCCATCATCTCAAAGGAAAACATACCATAATCTGTGTGAGCTCCGCTATAGAAATGTATAAAAGCAAAAACAACATGAGAAAATCAGTGATAAAAGGCAGCAAAACGAGCATAAAGAGGACCTAGAATTGAAACAATGGGAACTTAATCATTACCATCCAACACCATTTTCTGGCTCGTCTTGATCATTTTCTGTTGTGATCACAGGATAACCAATCAAACGCATGACCCAAAATGGATCTCCAGCTATACTACCTTCCAACTCACTGATCGATCCACCCAAAGCCAGAGCAATACCTCGCATTATTTTCCTGGACAGATCTGTTGACCATGGAAAAAAAGAACCAAAAGAAGCCTTAGTACAAACACTCACAGCACAAACATATGATATTATTCTAAAGAGAAGAACCTAGCCGTAGAAAGCGTGCCTGTGCAAAGCTTGATATATTGTTCCAACATCAATTTGAAGTTTTCAGGATTGGATGGCCTGCATCAAAACAAGCAGTCCATTTATGCTAAAGCTTACAACTTCATCTAGTGTGACATGGATTGCTAAAATCAATGCCAGGTCAAATCTGCACAAAGCATAGTTCATGCAACACTTGGATTTCAATGGGCTAATTCCTGAAACAGAAGCACTGATTGAGTGATAGATTAAACACAGTCAAAATGCATACAAATTGAGCATGCTTTCAGTCAAATAATGCATTAATTGATTGATTACAAAGCTGATTTGAGTAACATAAAAGTTCTTCATTTGTCACAGGAAAAATTATAATAAAATGAAAACAAAGTAATGTTTGTGACATACCATAAGTTGTTTCCTACCATTGGCTTCCCCATATCTCCATACATTCCTTCTTTCAATTCTCTGTAACACTGAATGGAAAAGGGAAAAAATAAATAAAATCATCACACGACTTGCAGCCTACGGCAGAAACCTTCGTCACAGTAGCTAAGAATTTTGAATGATTTGGTTAAGACTGTGTATCTCAAGATAGAACTTTGGCCTCTAGCAATCTAGGATCATAAAACCTTTTGATATATGTAATGTTAAGCCAATATTGCTTTAAGATCATGGAACACTGCTACAAGTATATATACTTTCAGATTTCGGAATAACCAAACTAGAACTGTGAAGGGTGTATCCTCTAGTATAATGGAAACTTACTTTGCATTATTAGTTATTACAAACAGAAATGAGTTTTTGGATCAACGAATGAACATTGACTTACATCAATAGCTTCATGCATATCAGGAGCGCCTTTTGTTACATTGTCTCCAACTTCTTGATAGCCCCTGCATGTTACTCTTAAGGCTTAAGTTCCAGTCTCTAACCAAAGTGGATGCCTATCTATTATGAATAATTTTGCAAATAAAGCATGTCATTAAAAAATTCAAGTACAGTATGCTATATTAGGATGTCAACCTGTATCCAGTGGCTGCAGACAGCTTGATCTTGAGCTTATCTTCTAGAGGTAGGTCGAAGAACTTGCGTGTGATAAATCTAATATCGTTTAAAAGAGATTCCGGTATGCCATGGCCTTTCTGAAAAGTCACATTAAAATTTAAAAGTGAGACCTCTATTTCATTCTGGCACACACCACATTATACAGGCATGGTAGAATTTCGGAAGCCTTCAATTCAATAAGGATAGCATCATTCTGTCCCTTATAGAGCTCCATTAAGTTCACATTGAAAGCTTAGTCTCATTTAGGGCATGTTTGGTATAGGTCCCGTCTCCATAATTACAATATTGTCATTGGATATGCAAATTTAGTGTATCCGCCGGATAGACTAGAGATTCCCCGGTGTATAGGTCTTTTGGGAGATAACAATGGAATCACTTGTATCGTATGCAATAATACAAACTCTATTTCTATTTCCTTTAAGGATAACCAAATTACCATACTCTCCCAGGGAATCACTTATGTTTCCGTTCCTTGGTGAAGGAATGAAAGTGGAAAACCAAACAAATTTTGGCAATAGAAATTATTATTTTTTTCCCTTCTCAAACAAACATTTTTCCATTCAATTTACTTTGATTATACCAAACACCCCCTTAATCTACGTGACCATATAATTGGAGTGACTAAGTTTTTCCCAGTAAAGCATATGGGACGACGTTAATCCGACAAGATGCTAGTTTCTTATGCAATACGTTCTACTACTTTCTCCATTTCTTTTTACTAAATTTCCTAAAATCATTTAAATATTAGATTGCATGCTAAAATTACTTGTCAATCAATATAATATATATTTAGATTCAGTATTTTGTTTTTCTTTTTTAATTCTCTCATCTAACGCCCCCGGCGTTCTTTAGCTTTTCCCAATTTGAAAATATCAAATTAATAGCCAATTCTAGACATATAGATTTTTGACATGCCTCATCCTATACGACTATCCTAGATATTCTGATTTTTCTAGGTTAATTATCTAATATCAAATTAATAGCTAATTCGACAAGATGCTAATTTCTTATGCAATATGAATTATGTACCACATAGAAGAATCCGGCTTCTCGGCAAGCCTTATCTAATAGTTCAACCACTTGGCGCACACCAGCATCCTCAGCCATGTTTGCATCATCAAACTTTGCAACTAGGGGACTAATATCTGCATTTTATACAAGAAGATGTATATATCACCAAACAAATAATAATAAAATCTAAAACCTTGAATTAGATTCAAAAGACATATATGCACAACAATCTAGCATAAGATAATTATTGAACTAATCAATTAAATCTATCACTACTGTAATGATTAACATCTGATCATCTTTGAATAAATAATTCAAATGAATAAAAGAATCAAATGAATAAATAAATAATTAAGAATTAAAAATTTTAGTTATAGTATCAAATGAATAATTGAAGTCATCAAGAATCATGAATGAAGGGAGAAAAAAAGTGGGAAATAAAATAGGAAAACAGAGGAAAAGGAGTAGTAGATGATATTACCAATAACAGGGATTGATTTGAAGTCAGTTGCCATTGAATTGAAGGAGCAAAGTGGAGATTCAATTGAGTTTGTATCTGAATCAGAAGTTCTGAACTGCAGGTTAAGCGTGAATATTCTATTAAGTAGTGAACTACTTATACCATTTCGTCCATTTGTAATAAAGTTTGGATTTTTTTAACAATTTCAACTTTTGTTAACAACTAGATACTCCCCTCGTAGACTAATTTAATAACTACTTCCTCCGTTTTTTTATATGTTGTTTAACACTTTAATAAGTTAGGAAATCTTCCACTCAACTCCGGTCACTTCTAACCCTTTTTAATCTCAAATAGTTATTCATTGTTTGGTAAAATAAAAAATAAAATAAAAAATTATTTTGGTACTAGTACTATTAATTTAACAACTTGGTGCTACTGTACTTTAGATTTTTCTATTTGATACCATTATTTTTTTAAGATTTTATTCCGTAACATGTATTTTAAGTTTATTCTAAACTACTCCATATAACATGTTGTTAGGTTAGACGTTTGCATCTGTGTGTGTTTTTTTTTTGTGCTAACTCCAACTTTGAAATTGACTGTTAAAGGCCATACATACAACTAGGGCCTGTTAATGAGTTGAGCCTGCTCGCGAGCTGCTCGAGCTCGGCTCGATGAGGGCTCGGCTCGTGAATAAACGAGCCAATACACGAGCTATACTATGCTAAGCTCGGTTCGAAAGCTCGCGAAACGGCTCGAATAATTTATTTATAATAAATAATATAATCATTTTATATATTTCACACTTTAATTGTATTAAAATTATTATTTTAAAAAAAACCTTCACATTAACTAAAGTCGCTCAATCTCAAGCCATAAACAAAGATTACTTGAGTGTTAATCGTATTTGGATTAAATTGTTTTAAACTTTGTAAGTGTGTGATAAAATATTTGCAAGAGTATGAAATTTGGCTTTATGTTTGATATTTACTTGAATTTGGTAGAATAATTTGTTGAAAATTGGAAGTTGAAACTTGAAAATTAAAAGAATTAAAAGTTAGAGTCATTGAAAATTAGTTAAACAAGCTTTTACACGAGCATTTAATCGAGTCCTTAACCGAGCCTTTAACTGAGCTTGAGCCCGAGCCTCGAACCGAGCTCCCATTTCGAACTAACGAGCTCGAGCCGAGCTCAAAATTTGAGGCTTGACGAGCTTTGAGCTCGAGCTGAGCCTCGAACCCAGGCTCACGAACTCGATCTCGACTCAAGTCGTTAACAACCCTACTTACAACACCGTGCCATAGTGACCTATAGTACTTTACTCGAGTGATTTTCTAGGCTCGCAAATTAAAGCACGCAAACTAAAGGCCATAATGACCCTAAATATCCATTATAATCAAGTTATTTTGTAGCACACAAATAAATAAGGACATATTTCAACCTTATTTAATTCATCAAACAACGTTTTATTTTGCAAAATGTTACAATAGAATGAAATTAAAGTACAATGATATCACGTGGAATCATAGATAAAATAGCGATATCAATAGAAAAATCAACAATACAATGGTATCAAATAAAATAATTTAGTCATTCAGCTATCGTTGTTGAGCATGTGCATGGTAGAATACCATTACCAACATAGAAATGTTGCGAATGACCCAAGTCTAATACCTAAAATTGTTTTTCACTTTGCCAAATAAATGTTTTCCATAAACAGCTTGCCCAAGCTTCTTAATTCCACCCGTTTTCTCCACACATATGTCCAAGGGCTCGATCAATGCATCGTAGTTTGGCTGCTCGTACAACGAAACTCCAAATCATTTTAATGGAAACATTTGAGCATAACATACGAGACGTTAGTACGTTACAGAGAGGCCAAGCTAACCTCATAGAAGTAAGCCACACTAACGCGATACTTTTGATCCTCGTGTATGACTCGATGTAGGGTGGACTCGTACAGTCCATTGGAAAGAATCTGCCAAAACCGAATTCCACATAACATCAGTAGATGCCATGGCAAATTGACAAAATGACGTTAGCTGAAATACTGTCGAGAGGGTGGGGAAAAAACCTTCAGCATATCACCAATGTTGCAAACAAATGTGCCTGGTATTGGAGGAGCCCAAATCCACTCTCCTGAATGGTTACGGATCTTCAAAATCGAATGAAAGAAAACACATCAGGTAAATGCAAACAAGAGATCGGACATAAAGCTTGTATTTTTTGATGATTTCCTATTTTCCTCCCTTCAAAGTTGTTATGCTAGGAGCCTAGGACTACCTGCAGTGCTGTTATATTTTCATCTTGATTCACCAGTGTCAAAAGACCTGTTGGGAGACATGTAAAATCGTTATTCATCCTCACGAAGAAGTTCAAACTTTGAATCCTCTCAACAGAAATACATACCATAATCTGTGTGAACACCACTGGTGTCGCGCACAAAAGCATAGAGCAAGAGAAGGTCAGTGACAAACAGCAGTAAAACGAGTGAATGAAGAGAGGAACAAGAATTTAGACCAAGGGATCGGAGCTTAATTAGTTACCATCCAACGCTGTCTTCTGGTTCGTCTTGATCAACTTCTGTTGACATTACAGGATAACCAATCAAACGCATAACCCAAAATGGATCTCCGGCTATACTACCTCCCAACGCATCGACTGACCCACTCAAAGCCAGAGCAATACCTCCCATTATCATTCCGGATAAATCTGTTGGTATATATGGCCAAATAGATCAGATGACTTAATTAAATTAGTCTAATATCTCAGATCACAAACATACAACTTTATTTATTCTGATTTCTATGCTGAAGAAGCTAGAGTTAGAAAGCGCGCGTGCCTGTGCAAAGCTTGATATATTCCTCCAACATTAATTTGAAGTTTTCAGGTTTGGATGGCCTGCATTAAAAGACGCAGTAGTCCATACATTATTTTCATCATGTCCTGAAAATCTAACCTTGCTTCAAATTTTATCAAGTGTGTAATAAATCTGTTGATGTTATCCAAACTTACTCGTAATGGATACAAATCCAGCATGCTTTCAGTTGAATTATATAATAATGAAACAAGAACAAAAAAACTGCAATGTTTGTGACATACATACATACATACCATAAGTTGTTTCCTACCATTGGTTCCCCTATGTCTCCATACATTCCTTGTTTCAATTCTCTGTAATACTGGACGGAAAAGAAGAAGAGAAACGTTACATAATATTTCGACACGAATCACACGTTCATTCAATTAAGCACATTACAAGAGTAACTATTGTATGTTGCTCATGACATATAGAGTCTGATTGCCAAACAAGAACGATTCATGGAATATTAACTTACATCAATAGCTTCGTGCTTATCGGGTGCACCCTTCGTTACATTGACTCCAAGTTCTTGATAACCCCTGCATATACAGTAACTCATAAGAATCAAGCTCCCGTATCTAGCTAAAGTGGGTGCCTATGTTAAACTATCAACCTGTATCCAGTGGCTGCAGACAGCTTGATCTTGAGCTTATCTTCTAGAGGAAGGTCGAAGAACTTGCGCGTGACACGTCTAACCTCGTTCATAAGAGATTCCGGTATGCCATGGCCTTTCTGAAATGTCACAAAGAAAAGCTAAAAGTGAGGCMGGTAATTTCTAATAYGGTTTTTCTACGCGYTACCCATAAAAAAKGGYTTTTCTACAATATACCCCGTTATTTTGACCCTTRTTATTATACCCTTACTTTCTTATACCTTAACACACATTAACCCGTAACGGCCGTAAGGGTATGATAAGAAGGGTCAAAATAACGGGYGTATATTGTAGAAAACCCGTTTCAGGYGTACCGTGTAGAAAAACCCTTTCTAATATATCTGGTYGATACACTAAAATTACATATTSAATGACAATATTGTAACTATGGGGAATTTTRCCTATTATTTAGCACAAAGAACATAACAATATGATTATGAGATCATACTAAGGTTTTGATTGATTYATTAASATAGATTCGGTAGAATGAATTTTTGAAGCGTTCAATAAGCTAAGGATAGTCATCATACATTTTTCCTTACGGAGCTTGAAAAWTTTAATATGGTTCATTGAAATTGGACTACCACAACCAATAATATGGAACCAATCATACAATAATAAGTGTCCGGCAAATTAAAGTTAATAGTTGACTTTGGTGTTTTGGCAAACAACCTATTAATTTAAAAAATTATTTTTATTGATTTTTATTTTTTTAATATTTCAATTATCTAATTATTTTTTTTAATAATTTCATAAATTAGAAATTTTCAAACTATATTTTGTTAAATTATAAAATTATTTTTTAAAATTAATAAAATAAATTAAGTACTCGATAATAATTAAAATAAGGGAAAAGGAAACTTCTCAAAAATAGCCTAAAAACAATTCCCTACATTAATTGTGGTAGTCCATTATCAATGGATCATAGTAAAATCATCCTACGAAGCTGCATAAGGTTCATGCTAAAAACGTAGTCTCATTTATAAGGACGTTTGGTATACGTTTTCTAAAATAGGAATGGAATCACTTCATTCACTTGTGCGTTTCCCTTGCACGTTGTTTGGCATTGTATAATTATGACAAACCCCATTTCCTAATTGAAAGTTTCCATTCCCTTGGTTAAAGTGTGAAACCAAACATATAATATAGGAAATAGTTGCGCTATCACTATCCTTTTCCCTTTTTCACCAAAAATTTTCCCTATCATTATTTTTTGTCACTATATTTTTTCATGGTTAATGATGAACCGTATGGGAAGAAAACCACAATTCCCGATATATATTAGTCCCCCACTACAAGGCTACAATTACTTGCTCCATACTACATTCCATAAATTAATACTATTTATACTTCCTCCGTAACGATTTAATTGTAACTTTGGTTGCGAAACGGACTTTTAGAAGAAATTTGTAGTGGGTGTTTAAGTGAGTGTAAGGGCATGTGACTAGAAACAAATTGGAGAGAAAAGATGACCCCCCTTAAAAAGTAAGGGTAAAATGATAATTTCACATTGTTTTTCATATCTAAAACTAAAAAGTTTTACAAAGTTGCAATTAAATTGTTATTTCCTAAATTGACAAAAGTTGCAATTAAATTGTTACAGATGAAGTATTACAAAATATAAGATTGATTGTATTATTTATTTTTATATGCGTAAATAAAAATAGTCACGTAACTTCTTACGGAGTATTTGATTGTAATTTTCAATTATATAATTTTTTTTTTTGGTCATATATACAACTTAAGAGTCAAGATATAAACTTTAAAAATTGAAATGTCACAAGTACTTAGAGAGTTAGAGACAGGGGAGCATTGTGTACCACGTAGAAAAATCCGGCTTCTCGGCAAGCCTTATCTAATAGTTCAACAACTTGGCGTACACCAACATCCTCAGCCATGTTTGCATCATCAAATTTTGCAATTAGAGGACCAATATCTGCATTTTAAGTAAGATAAGATGTGTATAATAATTATACCTCCTATATTATGTTTAGTTGTTTCACTTTTTAAAAAAAATATATTCTTATTTTTTTAAGAAAATAGCATAAGCGTTTATTAAGTTAAATTGAGTTTCACCAAAGTAATAATACATTACGGAAACGGACCAAGACATACATATATATCACTACCACAAGTATTCCAACATGTTACCAAATGAGCTACCGTATTTACAAATTCGTTTAACTTGAGAAAACGCACAAGGAGTAAAATAAAGGATATAATCCCTAATGTCTGTTAGCCATTTTGGTATAATTTTTTTTTTTTATCTCCCATTGTTAAATTAGAACTCATTTCTATAACTTAGTTAAACATAATATTAATGAATCATACAAAAATTTAAAAAAAATAGGTAAGTTATCAACATT